>NAJN01000428.1:3428-23095 GCA_005059845.1 Cryomyces minteri
ATTGAAGAGGTGGACGTCCAACTCACCAACACTCATCTGGAGCAAGACTCAGAATCATCGCGCTCTCTCGAATCAGCGCGCCGTCTCTGGCTGCACCACGAAGCCTCGACCCGTGCCCTCTCCAACATCCTCACCGAACACCTCCGCCTCATCCTCTCGCCAATACAAGCGACGAAGATGCGCGGCGACTACCGCACCGGCAAACGGCTAAACATCAAGCGGATCATCGGCTACATCGCGTCGGGCTACAAGCGCGACAAGATCTGGATGCGGCGCAGCGTGCCGAGCAAGCGCGCCTACCAAATCATGCTCGCCATCGATGACAGCCACAGCATGGCGGACAGTGGGTGTGGCAACCTAGCCCTGGAAACTGTCGCCCTTGTCGCGCGCTCCCTCGCGAAACTGGAGGTGGGCCAACTTTGCGTGCTCGGCTTCGGCGACTCCGTCACTGTCGCCCACGACTTCGACGTCCCATTCACCGCCGACGCCGGCGTCAACGTGTTTCGCCACTTTGGCTTCCGGCAGACGCGCACGGATGCAAAGAAGTTGCTCGCGCACAGCATCGAGCTCTTCCGCGACGCGAGACTTAGGGCGGCTGGTTCGGCGGCGGAACTCTGGCAGCTGCAACTCGTGGTCTCGGATGCGATTCTGGAGGATCATCCTGGGATCCGGCAGCTGGTGAGACAAGCGCAGGAGGAGCGTATCATGATCGTCTTCATCATCGTGGATGCTCAGAATCAACGCCAACACAAGCAACAAGTGAACGCTCAAGGTCAAGCTACACCTGACGTGTTGCACCCATCTGCGATAGCTTCGGCATCTGACCCCGCTGCGCCGAGCAAGAGCATCATGGACCTCGAAACGGCCGAATTTATCGATGGCCAACTGATCCGCCGCCGCTACCTCGATACTTTTCCCTTCCGCTACTACCTTGTCGTGCGCGACGTTGCGGAACTGCCGAACGTACTGGCCGGCGCGCTGAGGCAGTGGTTTGGCGAGGTTGCCGGGAGCGGCGGATATTGATGACGCTATTCGTGAGGATGAGACAGACCTGGGATGGGATGGATGGATTTGGGGGGCAAGACGCCTTGTGGTTGTGCAGGGGGATTAGGAGTGGTAGTTTTGGTTGCGTAAAAGGCGCGTTTGATGGGGTTTGGGGGAGAAGCGATATTTACGGGTTCTTGTAGATCTGCTTGGGTGTGTCTTTGCTTATCGTCGCTTCAACATATGTGTCTGCGGTATGTTTTATTTATACGGACTCTATAATGCATGTCTTCTTCAACGTTTCGCCAAGGTGTTCCACCACCAAGCCTTGAATCGAGAGGACGACAATGTCATTACACTCCGTGATCAACAAGCATCAATGCAAGCCAGAACCACTAGTTCCTCCGTACCAGCCCTTCGTGGAGCATGTTGCAGGACTAGCCTCTTCTACATAAGGTGGATTTGAAACACGTAGTCGAGCGGCGTCATTGCATGGCCTATGTTCGAATCAACCCTTCCAGTAACGAGATCCATTGCGTGACTGCCACGAAAATTCCACTTCAGAAGGGGTACGTCCTTTCCCTGCTTCCGCTCCCGTCTGTCTACATGAACGCCTGCCCTACGCTTGATGCTAGCCCCTGAACTCCTTGTGCGCCAATCATCTCGTCGCTCTTTGGAGTCGCTAAAACTCCCGCAGCCGGTCTCACGCACGTAACGCGTCCAAAGCCCCCGTAGCCCTCCTCCTGTAGAATATACTTGACGCAATCCACCCACGCACAACCCGCTTAAATCATCCCCACCCCTCCCACACCCATCCCGCCGCCACTCACCCCACCCTTTCCCACCTCCTCAACCCCCCTCCTAATTTCCGCCACAATGGCCGCCGCCTCCTCCTTACTCGCTGCCTCAAAATCATACCGCTTCGTCTCCTTCTCTCTGAACACGAGCACGCGGAACATGCGTGGGTGTTTCCGACTGACCTTGCACCCAACGATGCTGCTGAACGGCACCGATGACGTCTTGCCCGCCCCGCCGCCCGTCTCCGCCGGCATGACATGCATGTACTCGCCGTCTAGGGCCAGCACGCGCGGGTGCGACGGCGTAAATGACATTGGCTGCTTGCGGATCACCGCGTAGCGCTTGTACGTGCCGCTGCCGATGCCTACACCGCCACCCACGACTGTCGAAGTCGTCAGGAACGAGGGATCGCGGTGTGGGTGCAGCACGCCGATGCCGAGCTTCTTGCCGCGCTTCGGCGTGCCGGCGCTGGTGAGCAGCAGCGGCGCATTCGGAGACTCGCTGGCGGGCAGACTAGCGCCTGCGCCGATGTCGCCAGCGAAGCGGCGGCGCACGAGATCGAGGTCTTTGCGATCGCCAAGGGCTTCGACGGTGCGGTCGGAGGGGGCAACGGTGTTGGTGCCGGAGACTTTGAGGAGGTGCAGGCCCTTGTCGACATGCAAGCGCTTGCAGACGGTGTCGAAGACCTCGGCGAGGTAGGTGTCGGTGGTGGCGGGGATGAGGATGTTTTGGGTGTGGAAGGTGTTGGGGTCTGTGTGGTGGATTGTAAGGGTCTTGGGGACGCCGGTACGTGGGGTCGCATGCGAGGTTGGGGCAGTGGGGACGTCGAGGAGAGTGCTGTCTTTGCGGATAGCGGTAGGCGCGAAGGAGGGGCCCGTGATGGGGTTGCGGTTGGGGACGAAGGGGGTAGAGGCGGGCGGTGCGACCGATGGTTTGCGAGCTTCGGGTTGTGAGGGCTCTTCGTTGAGCGTTGTGTCGTCGTCCTGTACGGTGGAAGCTGAGGCTTCTGTGCTGAACCCTGGCGTGAGTGACTCATTCTCCTCGAACTGTTCCTCTGTAGCCTCAACTAGGGCGAATTCGTCCCACGGCTTGTCTCGAGATCTTCCACGTGGTGGTCTGTTGTTGTTCGACGTAAAGTCTACAACTGGTCTTGTCCGTCCCAAGGCGGGGAAATCAAAGTCAACCTCTCCATCTTCGACCATACGTAAAGTCCAGCGGTTGACGTTCATCTGCTTGCCTTTGGTTGGTGGTTCCAGACCTTCCTCAGCATACCGCCAAAGAGCGAAACCAATAGCATCCGCTACCGTGACTGGAACGCCTTCGCTTGAGGTTCTCCGAAGAAGTACTTCGTACGGTTTGGTGGGCTTGTTCGAGAAAGGCGCGCATATCTTGATGTATAGTGGATTGGGATCGCCTTTTCCAGAGAGTGTAGCGAAGCGCTCGAATGGGCTCTCCGGTTTCTTGTTCTTGGCTTTTATTGCCATACTTAGTGCACTAACCGGCTGTATAAAGCTGATGGGTCTTCCAGGAGGTAGAGATGGTAGAGCAGGTGGTGCTTTGCCGGTCTTCTTTGGGGATGCGGTTTGCGGCGTGATGGCTGGTGGAATGTTTGGCAGATCGGCTCGTGGCGACGAGTTTAATGGACCTGCACCACCGAGCGCGACTTGGCTGAGCAGAGAGGTTGAACCGGCCGTGACCTCGAACTCATCAGAGAGATCTGATGCTTCGCCAACGTCGTCATCCTCCAAGTCTTCATCCGAATCGGGGTCCTCTTTCTCTTCCTCTTGGATCCTTTCGGACAGCATCTGGCTGGGCTTGGCGGCACGAGTAGGCTTGATCTTCTGTCGCCTGAAGACCACTGGATCGAGTTCGTTCTCCGAAGACAAGTCGCTGCTGGTGGCGGTGTCTCGCCTTGCCCGCTGCTTCACAGCTTCAATGGCTCCCACTGAGCCACGGCGTATGCCACGATTCTCTGGTGGCATCGAAGGAGAGGTGACGAGTAGAGATGGCCCATTGTTGAGGTTGTAAGGATCTTGTAGAGGTGACGATCCAGATCTGTGTCGTACGGGCATCTTCGTGAATTTGATCTGCTGTGCAGCTCTACAACAACACTCAGCAGCTGCGCTCGCGCGACTACTCAAGCAGTATACCTCTTCCCATCATTGTCCTCGTCACTCTCATCACTCAGGTCACTACTATCGTCCTCCTCCAACTGCTCCTTCCGTCGTCTTCGCTTCGCATTCAGCGTAGGCCCCACGGTATCATTGCTCCCAATCCCAGTGACCATTCCTCTTTCGTCTTCTTCCTCACCGAAACCGGAGCCCGGCAGACCAGCTGCCCGTGGCGGTGCTTGGAAGTATTCAGAAGCGACGGCGGTAGGGATTGAGGGAGAGTAGGTCCGCTTGAGGTCGGCAGGGGAGACGGTCCATCCAGCGCCGCGAAAGGCAGGGTTGTTCAGTACGGCCGTGTTCAGGTTGATCAGCCGTTCTCCCACGCCGTCCTTGATGTGGGTGAGGTACGCGCTGCGCAGTTGGTAGAGCGCGAAGCTAGAAATGTGCTGTTTAGCTTTCGAGTGCAATATATCCAGCATTCACCAGTCTTCAGTCTCCAGTCTTTAGAAGGCTTACTCTTCGTTCTGTAACAGGGCCATGACTGGAGATGTTTGTGTCTTCCGACGTCCAGCGCCGGTGTCGAAAAGAGAGGCGAGAATAGAGAAGTTCAAAGGAGTGAATGTCAATATGAATGCGTTGGAGCGGTGATGGTGAAGTCGACGGAGGACGTCCTAGTCCATGGAGCTCATGACTCGCGCAGCGAACGTCACCGAGCTAAGCATCACCCATCACCCTCCCCAGCACATCGCAACACCCCAGAGACAGCCCCCAATTCCACATCCCCCTTGGCCAGTCATCGCCACCAATATGGTCCTCGTAGGATACTCCGACAGCGAAAGCTCAGACTCCGAGGCCACTTCGACATCAGCAGCCGCAGCGCCCAAACCCTCTGCCTCCGCAAAACCCTCCTTCCAAAAAGTCGTCGACCGCTCGAACCCCCGCAAAATCAAAGTCAACCTCCCCGTCGTCTCAAATCCCGACGCTGCGACGGATGAGACAGACGAGGATGCACCAGCGGCGAAGAAAGCACGTACAGGTGGCTTCAATTCCTTCAACGCGCTGCTACCGGCGCCGAAGAAGACGGGAGCCATCGCAGCAAGCGCGGGACTAGGAGGTGGCCGAAGGGGAGCAGGGCTGGGAAGAGGAGTCAGTTTGAAGACTGGTGCCGAACCTGCATTCAGTCGGGAGCCAGAGTCGGGGTATGGAGCGTCCATCGTGGATGAGGCCAGCGAGCCGTCTGTGCCCACAATGCCTGGAGACGCCAGTACGAACGATGTGGCACGAGGGGCTCTGAGTCTCCCGACCAAGTCGGAAGAGGTGGAGATGCCAGCAACAACAGAAGAAGCGCCGAAACCGGTAGCAAAGCCTCTGATGTTCAAGCCGCTCTCAGTCGCGCGGAATGCGAAAAAGAAGATCCCATCAACCGCAACAGCATCTAAGTCCACGAAACCCCCACCGCAAGCAAGCTCAACACGACAGACGGCAGTGTCTGAGGACAAGCCTGTGTCTAAAGCGAAGGTCTCCCTCTTCTCTATTTCTCACGAAGACACCGTACCCGCTGCTCCCTGGACATCGAGCGGCGCCTACGAACCCATGATCTACGAGGCCCCACGACCAAGAGATGCAGAAGCAGACACCCCAGATGCAATCGACCTCTCTACCGAGGCGTCCTCCCACGACACACCCAACGACCCTCCTCCCACGAGCGCGCACCCCTCCGACCCCCCAACCGACTCCCTCGCCACCCTCGCCAACACCCTCAACCTCCCCCCCTCCGCGCGTCGTCAACTCCTCGGCCGCCCCTCCAACCACTCCACCACCCCCACAGCGATCAAATCCTTCAACGCGGACGCCGAGTACGCGTCCAACGAAGTGCTGCGCGCCGCCGGCGAGACCGTCGCGCACAACCCGGTCAAGGCGATCGCGCCGGGCAAGCACAGTCTACAGCAGCTGGTCAGCGCGGCCGCGAGCCAGAAGGACGCGCTGGAGGAGCATTTCGCGAAGGGGGTTCGGGGGAGGAGGGAGGCAGGGGGGCGGTATGGGTGGTGAGTGAGAGAGGTGTGGGAGACGATCGGGTATGGGGCAGTTCAGGGCGACTGCGGGGAGGTTCAGGGGTGGAAAGACGGTAGAGAACAATTCGGTCCATGTCTTTCGAGCGGACTGGGGTCCTTCCGATGCTCGGAGTCGAGGCTCCAGGGGGAAATCTATAGGCGCTAACGAGGGGGATGGCATGGCACGCCACGGCGAGGCTGCACAGACGTCACAGGGACGCGCAGAGAGGGGGGGGCTCGACCCCCATTTGGCGTTCATAGCAGCCGAGCACGGCGCTTCAGCCCGCTAGCTCCATCACGAAAGCGCTCCGCTACGCGACCGGACCGGAGCGAGCGGGTATGGGCCGCGCGGATGGAAGCCTCACCGCGTTGTGCTGTCGTACTCTGCCGTGGCGGCTCCACCCACGGTGCGTCCTCGGTCTTCCGCGGTTACGGATCTTACGACGGCATGGATCACCGCGGCGCGGGAGCCGCGACCAGACGTGGCGCACATCAATGGCTGATTAAGAACTTTCCCTGCCAGGATGCCATTACGCAGTGCACAAAAGGGAACTGGCCCTCGTCCCACCTGCCCCTATCCTACCGTACAAGCAAACTAGCAGACGAAGAGAAAAAAGAATAGCTCCGCTCAAACGTTGGCGTTCAGGTGGCCGACCGTCCGAGTCTTCGAAGAGGCCGGACGGGCACAGGGATAGGGATAAGGAAACAATTGCGCTGCCGAGAAGCAAGAAAAGGACAGCACTTGAATGCGGGGAGTCTTGAGTATAGTCCGCCCACCGGTCGTTCCTCCGCACGAGTTGTTGCTGGCCGCGCAGGACAGACGGTCAAACGTGGAGAAGAGCACCGAGGGGTTTTGTGCGCGATTAAGATTAGAACTCGGTGAAGAGGTGTCCGTGCCTAATGAAAGTTTCAGATCAGCACACTGCAGTCGAAGAAACCCCTTGACAGCTCCTTCGCCAATGTCTCTTCAACCGCAACCAAAAGGAGAAGGGAAGGAGACTCACGGATCCTGCCCCGCAGCCCCGTACGCCTCCGTCTCCTCTGGATATTTATCGAAGCAACTCGCATCGCCCGCCCCTCCTCTAACCGGCGGGACATACGGCGCGTCGATGTCCTTCTTGCTCAGCCGCTCCCACGTGACCTCAGCGAACCACGGGTGCTGCATGACGTCTTTCGATCCGCCGTGCAGGTTGCCGAGGCGCTTGGTCAGGTCCTGCGTGATGAGTTTGGTGAGCAGGTCCTGCGCGTCCGGGTGGATGTATGGAGGGTATTTGACGCGGCCGCGCAGGATGTTCTCGTAGATCTTCATCGGGGACCCGCCGTCCCAGAAGGGCGTGAAACCGCACAGCATTTCGAAGATTAGGATGCCGAGAGACCACCTGGGAGGATAGGGTGGGTCAGAATACTGCTGGGGCGTTGTGGGGAAACGGGAAGCGCGTGGTTGTCCACTCACCAATCAACAGATTTGTTGTAGCCCTTTGAAGCCACCACTTCCGGTGCGAGATAATCTGGCGTGCCGCAGAGCGTCCATGTTATGTCTGGCACCTCCTTGGCAAACCCAAAATCCGTGATCTTGAGGTGTCCGTGTCTGTCCAGAAGTAGGTTCTCTGGTTTCAGATCCCGGTAGATGATGTCCATGGAATGCAGATAATCGAGCGCGAGCGTCACTTCGGCGGCATAGAACTTTGCGACGGGATTTGGAAAGCGCTGTAGTGCATGGTCAGTTTGGGTGCTTCAAAGCGTAGATCGACTGGTTCGAGGGGAGCAAAAGTGCTCGCGCGACCTCATACCTGAGACTTTCGGAGAAGGCTGAACAGTTCACCACCCTCTATGAAGTCCATGACCATGTACAGGTTCTTTGAGTCCTGGAATGTGCCCCACAACGTGATCAGGAACGGATGCTTGACTCTCTGCAGCATCCTCCGTTCGTCGTTCGTGTGTTCGACCTGCTTCATCTTCACCACCTGCGCCTTCTTCAACACCTTGACGGCATAGAAGCGCTGGTTGTGTTTGGACTGCACGAGATGTACTCTGCCGAAGCTCCCGGTTCCCAGCGTTCTCTGAATGGTAAAGTCATTCAACGTATATTTCCCTTTCGTCTCTCGTGCTGGATTCTGTGCTGGGGTGCCACCGCCGACGTTGGGTGTTGCGGTCCGGCCATTGAGCGATTGCTGGTTGCTCTGTGAGCTCGCCTTGCCGTCTGATTGGTAGCCGGAGTCGTTGTGGGACGACGGGTGGATCAGGTTCTGTATGCTCGCTGCATTTTGCTAGTTGCCTTTCTGTAGCCCGTCGTACGGCTGCTGCTGATAGGCCGTCGAGTTCATCGAGTCAGCGGCCTTGGTGGCAGAAGCAGCGCTGGACGAGGCCGGTTGCAATGTCGATGTTTGCGACGTCGTCTGGGGGAGCGTGGTGCCAAGCGGCTCACCAGCCTTTGAGCTCTTGGAGAGGGTCGGAGTGATTGGCGAGGAGTTGTCCTTGTCCTTGATTGGGGAGGTGGGCGGGTTCAGATCATTCGAACCAGACGAGTCCTTCGTCCGCTTCTTCTTGAGGAAACCGAGGGATGGCATAGACGCGAGAGACGAGGCTCAATTGCGACAAGACAAATGCCGAGGGAGGGGACAGCAGTCTGAGTGGACGCGGAGTCCTGGCCTGGCCTGAACAGAGCGGAGCGGGAGCTGAGCTGAGAGATCGATGACAGTTGCCAGATGGCGCGACGACTTGCTGCAAGGTGCAAGGTGCAAGGTGCGAGGTGCGAGGTGCAAGGTGCCCGCCAGACGACCGGGAGGCGCCGATCTTGCTCGCACTTGGGGAGGGCCTGTGTTTGGCGGATGCGATGAGCCGCGAAGTGGACCGGAGGCTGGGGAAGCTTACACGGCTCACACTACCGTACGGCCACTTCGGGCACGGACAGCGACGGTTCGGTTCGGTTCGGTTCCGGGCTGTATTGACGCGCAGCGCTGTGTCGCTCTGTGACGAGCGGCCGCGCGAGAGGACGTTGCGGCCGTCGACTGCACTCGGACGAGGCGAGGGCGGATCAACAAAGCAGCAACTGGCCCGGCCTTGCAGCTACTGGCGGTGCTCGACGGGGCGTCTCCTGGGGAATGTGCAATCGCAGCACAGGCGCCTGCAGGTGTGTATAGGGCAAGGCTAGGTGGGTGTATAGGGGCGCCACAGACGCGATTGAGGAGAGCAATGTAGGAAGGCGGCGCACTTGGGCCAAGGAGCTGCCAGAGTGCAGTGAGCGAGCAGCCGGCTAGAGAGGTGGTGACGCTGGTGAGGGACGAGACACGGGCAGGCGAAGGAGAAGCCAACCTGGCCTTACTGCCTTACCTTGCTGTACCGTACCTCGAGCTTCCATTGAGCTGGCCAACCCCCCCCGCGCTTGCTCCGTTGATGGCTCGTCCCTTGCGATGATGGTCGCTAGGCCCGCTGCGGTACAGATCACCCGCTCCTCGCCCAACCTTGTCCACCTCTCCTCTCCACCTCTCCTCTCCACCTCTCCCCTCGGTGACCGTCGCTGTTCTGCTCCCTGCTCCCTGCTCTTGCTTCGACTTGGCCGTGACAGTTGCTGTACTGATAAACGAAGCCACATCTTTCGTGCTCGCAGCTGAGTTGACCACAGAGCCGTTTGCCGGCTACAGAGGTGCCTCCAGCGGCTGTATGGGAAACGTCAAACTATCTCTCAGCAACGGACATGGATGGTGAGACATCGCTCGATAGGGGAGTGCAATCGCAGTATCGAGGCTTGGTCACGACTGGCGAGGCAGCTGCGCCTCTCCAGTATATATGCCCCGTGTATATCCTCCCTTCGAGCAAAATCGAGCGTCTCTCCTACTGTCTGCAGTACCCAGCGACCACGAGCGTGACATGCAGGTTTGGAGCATGGCCACATTTCCTCGCTCTCCAACCTCAACCCGCCATAAGTGGCCTAAATCACGTTACAGAACGCCCCATCGCACGCGGTATAAAATCGCTCCATTCCTATGCTCCTCTTCTGCCTAAGCACATCTCCCCTTCGAATCCCCATCGCTGTCCACCGCTTTCCGCCCCCCTTGACATCAACCTCACCACGCAATCCACTCAAATCAGCCATCGCCAACATGTGCAACGCGCAGTACGTCGCGCACACCTGCGGCCACAGCATGCTCGTCGAGTCCCGCATCTGCCACCGGAGTCCCTACGTCCACGTCCGCGGCGTGCGGACGCCGTATCCGCCGCCGTTCTGTGCGGGAGTCGTCGTGCATGTCATGAAGCTCGGTGCTCGTTGCTGGGGCTGCCGAAAGATTGAGAAGAGCGTGCTTTGAGCTACTGGTTGGCGCTGGTGGTGGCTGGGGTTTGAGGGTACAGGGTGTTCAAGGGACGTCCTTGGCTTTGAGCGTCTGGGATGCCGAAGGCTTACTTCTGCCTTACACTATCTTATAGCAGATTGCTTGGCTGAGATCTTGTGCATGTGCAGTCTTGATCGCGTTACAGTTCAGTGCATTATGATGTCTCGCAAATTAGTAGCAATGCCTTGTCTTCCCCTGGTCACGTGACAGTGCCCGGCTTGCCGTGCCCACGCAGACGCCACCGACAGCAACTCTGGTTGAGGCCAAGGACAGAAGGATAGCCCGACTTCACGCCACCATCTCCGCAGCATCATCGTGCTTCACGGCGCACCGGCTGACTCCCGACACCCGCTCCCGGCCCATCTCACTCCGCGACCGCTCACCCCTTCTTCCTGCCCCCAACCTCTCCCGACTTCTCCAGGCTCTCACGTCTCCTCGCCGCCATCAGCTTCGCATTTTCCTCCATGTACGACTGACCCAAACTACCGACCTGATTCCAACCACCCGTCATCCCGGAGAGATCCTCCTCATCCGGAGCCGCGGGCAGGTACTCGCGCGCGGAGGGGCGGCGGAAGCCGGGGGAGGCAATGGGCAGGCTGGACTGCCTGTGCTGCAGGACGAAGCTGCTTGGCAGCATGGCTGGTGCGGAGGACGGAGGAGACGGAGAGGGGGAACGGGCGCGCTTGTTGTTGGTGGAGGACTCCTCAATGGTGCTGCAAGAGGCGGGATCGGCGGGCGCAGAGAGATCGTCGAACGTGAAGTCGAAGTCTTCGTCCAGTGGGTCGACCTGCGGGCGCTGGGGCGTCTGTTGCGGAGGCGAAGGGGAGGGTGACGATGGTGAGACCCCTATAGTGGTCTCGCGCGGTTCAGGTACCTGCGGCGTCATTGGCTGTGGTGGAGCAGACTCGGATGGGACTGGAGCCTCCGCTGGTTCGAGCAAGTTCGAGAGCTGACGATCCGCGCTGGTATCGGCTGGCCCTTGGCTTCTAGTGGTCTCTTCTCTGATGGGGATGGGGCATGATTGAGATGGAAGGGGCTCCTTTAAGGATCGCGCCGTCTCGTCCACGTTGTCGCTTGGCGACACTACCTCTCCATCAATAGCCAAAGACACCCTCTTGGCTACCGGAGACTTGCGCCTGTCCGACGGGGATCTCATAGCTGAATGTAGGTGCTTCGGTTGCTCAGGTGGGGTGCTCTGGGTGACCTCCGACACTAAGGGTGCTTTCTTCGCCGGCTGCCCGTACGCTGGAGGCTCGGTGTTCGCGCGCTGCAACATGCCGCGCTTCGGCTTGCAGATATCGTCTTTTGTGGAGATGTTTGGCGACAGCATCGGCGCTGACTGTGTTCCGCTTCTGGTGCCTCTGAAGTCGTCAAGAAGAGGAAGGAAGCTCTGGGTGAAGACGCCGAGGAAATCTCTCTCGCGGTCGTGAGCGGATGATACATCATCGCCCACGTCGTCTGGATTGTCATCATCCTCGTCGGCCCGACTAAGCTGCAAAGGTTTGCGCTGCTCCTCATCAACATTCGACAACCGCTTTGTGGTGTCAGGCAGATCTTCGCGAGGAACGAAGTAGCCCCTCGTGGCTTTCTCCTGACCAGAGATGGTCGAGTTTGAAATACCTTCTTTCCTTGCTCTATGTTTGCTGCGGAGCTCCCTCTCAAACAATCGGTACTCTTTGTCCTTCTGTGCCCTGTACCTATGGATCTGCTCATCGAGCTGTCTTCGTTTCTGCTCCAGTGCGTCAAAGATTGCAGCTGCTTCCGCTTCACTGAAAGTCACATGGCCTCCCATAGCATGATCGATCACACGACGTTTTCGAGAAGAGTCCTCCAGACCACCTTGGCTTGGACTGTGACTGGGGCCATCATTCGTTGCGCTGGAGCTCCGCGATTTATCTCTCGACTTTGGAGACTTGCTTGACGGAGAAGGGCTCCTTGAAGAGGCTCGTGAAGCCCTCATCGCTACGCGGTGAGGTTCCGTGCTACAAAATGGATTCACATCGGGACGGAGCCCTGCCACGTTACTGTGGTGGACAGCAGTATCCGACATGTGATTCCCCAGCGGAGCACTCGCGATTAGAGAACGGCTCCCCGAGATTGTCTGAGAAATCATAACCGGACGGAGTTTCAACCTGAGCCGACTTGAGCCTTTTCGTTCGCTCGAGAACAGAGGCCCCAATTACGTGGAGCAGCAACTTCTCTCGTGGACGCCTTTGAGAGTTTTGTGGCTCTTTGTCGTCTGATTAGTGCTGTACTAACATAGTGTTGAAACTTCGGAGGACGAACCTGGGAGACCAGAAAGACAAGTTCAGCTGTCTGAACAATGGAAGAACTCTTCTCGCAGCGCGGTCGAAAAGCAGAGTTATATGGGCGGCAGAGTCAATGAGATGTACAGAAGGATGATCGTATATGCAGGAGAGGATCCGGAGTGCAAGACCTCCCAGCACGAAAAACAACAGAGGCGTGTCTCGGCAAGGACCAAGCTCTCTCTGCGGCCAAACAGGACTCTGAGTCAAGGCTGAGGCAAAGCTACCGCTCTAGACTATCCAGCGGTGACAAGTGGTCCAGCAGTTAGTTTCTCAAGTGTTCAGCGGGTAGTAATCAATACACAAGAAGAGCGACACCAGGCCAGGTATCCAAGAAGAACGTCTCTACCACAGAGAAGTGCAAGCCGCAAGCAGGAAGCCCTTCGTAACAGATCGTAGATAAATCGACGTGCGACTGTGTATCATCCGAAGTGGGTCGTGTCCAGCCTCGCAGTGTGGAGAAGCCGCTCGATCCCGACGGTATATATGTCACGACCACATGTGCAAACGCGGCAGTATTCAGGTTCTCAGGCAGAGAGTCGAGCAAGTCTGGTATTGGACGATACGTTCTTTCGGCACGTCCCAGCTCTTCCTCAATAGTGGTGTGGACGGTGAGCGCAGTTTTTGTCTTCGATCTCGAGCACGGTCAAGCCAGTGTTTCTGTGCCAGCTCTCAGCAACGCATCTCCCACACTTCTGCCGTTTGTTTCCGCAGACACTCGATGCCGTGTAACTATGTGAGGACTTCGTGGGCGCGATGGTCGAGGAGTTGGAGGAGGGCCGCGGGAGCATACGCTGTCAGTCTGAGACGGGAGAGAGCTGTCTGACGGTACTTGAACAGTCAGCGATCTGTTCGAAATGCTGCACGATCTAGTAGGGAGCCCATGTCGCAGCAGCGCACCTATCTGTAGCTATCCAGCGGGAGCGGTTCTGTGCCAAGGCTAAATCGGCCAAGACTGGATGGGGGTGGTGGTGTGAGCACTTCGGCCCTCATGACACAGACGTCGTCCTTTCCCCGACTGACACGGGTGTACTGTAAGTGTCCTGTCGACTTGTCGACGACTGCTTCGACGTTCAACGGGGTCGAAGATAGAGGTACAGTCATCCACGGGAATGTTACGAGATCCTGATAAGCTTCTTTAGCTCACGGCTCGCACATGGGTGCCCCCGTCGCTGCCGACCACATCCCTTGCATGCCGCCGACGACGTCGTCCCTTACCGGTGGTCTCGAACATCAAAAACCAAGTCAAGTCGCTATCACTTTGATCTCATGCGCGTGCAGCGCCCGAGTCGGTTGCTGGACTGCCCGTCTCGTCGCTGTCAGCCTCCTTTTAGATCGAAACGGTACCTGTGACCTGCTGTATAGCACACGCCGGAACCAGGACTGTACTGTCAATGACAGGTACGAGCAAGCTACACAAGCCTGATTGCTACTCGTTGTTCTCTTCTTCAATACACGCCGACCTCTCCGACACGCTTCCGAAGAACAGTGCTATTGCACAGGTGTACAAAGTCTCTGGCGACGACTCGAGTTTGTTGTACCGTCAGCACACATGTGGAACAGTTATTCGTTGCTCTTCCTGACTCATCGTGGACCGTATAGATACCACGACTGAGTCCGTCCGGTACCGCTTGGCCGATCAGTATCGCACCAGCGTATGAGCGCCGTCCCAGGTCCCTGGTATGAGGAAGGGAGAACACGCTTCAAGAGCAGGCCGTCCAACCAAACAGATCGCGCTTCGGAGCCGCTTTCGACGCTGTATATTCACTTTGTCCAGGCTCACAACCGCACACTGCGCGATGAGCTACCCAGGAGACTCTGCTGCTGCCCCTGAGACCACGAGCAGCAATATTTGAAGCATGGCCTAACGATGCTGTTGCTGGCGTGCGGATCAGGGCCCCCGGATTCGTTCGTAGTTTCGCAAGGGAAGACTCACAGGAGCTCAATGACCTCCAGCCCTGTCGTGAACTATGGACAGCTACGCAAGCACTTGCTCAGGACTGATAGAGTATCATTCCATGTCTTCGGACTGGATTGTGTTGCTCAGACGCAGTCCCATGCAAGGCGGCAGTCGGTGGCCCCGAAGGCCTGCGGCAATGCCTGTGGTCATCGGCGGAGGCTGCTCAGGCAAGAGCTTCGGTCAATCGTTTGGGTCAAGAGCTATAGCCAGGAGCCTCGGAACGGAAGCAGGTGTATGGCAATCCTCGAGAAAGCTAGCTAGAACAAGACGGTTACAGTAGAGACAGGCAATTGCGCCGTCGCTTCGGCAATCATGTGCACTCTGATCGGTCACCGGAACTACCCCTGACCGCCTTCGTTGTTTCGCTTATTGTCTACGAGTCCACACCGTATCTCGTCCATCTCTCATCTTCCTTACATCAACTTGCCATCCACACCTGATCCATCAACCAACACCATCCAACAGGTGTTCCTTCACGGCCAATGCTCTTCCTCACATCGCTCCATCGACACCACACAACCCGCCACTTGGTGGTTACTCCGTGTGCGTCGTCCTTTGACTGATCGAAAGCATCACACAACCCTCTGAGCTGTTCAATAGCATGAGATACCTCCTTCACCATCTTGCTAAGTGTTTCACTAGCAGATGCTTCCTGTGTATGCGACTTCTCACATCCATCATGCGACACTCTTGGTTTGTCTGGATCATGTCGCGCTCTACTTGCAACCACTGTCCTTTGTCGTGCAAGTCTCACGTAAGTCTTTTGCACCTACCTCTGCCTCATCGAGATGAACAGAACCCGGTCTTCTTCAAGACCCGTCCTATGATCCTTCCAGCTGATCTCGCTTCTGGATTGCTAGTAGAGCAAGATCGGTCAACTCAAACCGTGTCCCTCAAGCTCATCTTGTCTTCGTCACAACATACTCAAGCTACTTGTCGCTTTGAGCATAGGCAGAAGTCTACTACTCTTGAGCAAGCAAGGAAGAGAAAGATGTGAGTCTTTGCCGCGTCTTCACTCAACATCCTACCCCTCTCACACGCACGTTGTTCCTGGACACAGTTTCTTGTCTGTGGCGCGTGATGTACTCCATGTGATGGCGTCACCGCTCGAGTGAATTGTGGCAACTGCCCAAGGTAGTCTCCTGTGTCACGTTTCATGTCAGAATTCTCTTACCAACAAGTCACTGACGCGTCGAAGTCTTGTTATCAACAGCGTTATCCACGCGCGTGTTCATTGCAAATCTCACAACCCCTACCATTCACAGGTCGAGCTATTGGTCGTGTACAGCTCTTTGTTTTGGAGAGCATTTGAACAACAGAGCCTATGATGGCTTTACCATGGATCTCATGCCTACACGGGCTTTGATAATTCGACTGTTTGACGTCACGAGCCATTTACACTTGGCGCTGTCAGTACGTACATCTCAACGGTCACACTCTGCTCACTCTCTGTAGCTGCTGACTCTTGACAGCGATGGACAAGAGCACTGCCGGATCCTGGTAAAGTCGTCACTACTCATGCATTTGCTCGTCCTCGTCAAAAACAAAATTACGGATCAGTCTATGCCTTATACATACTGGTGCCCATCTTGGTTGTACGATGGCTCCGCGCGCAGACACCCCAAGGAACACTTCAAGGCAGTGTTGCTGCTCCCTGCCCTGTCCGAGGACGGCACGGAGACCGTGTGGTCTCCCTACCTAGGACAGACTGCACCCCAGGTGGCGGTTGTGGTCGGGGTGGATGAAGTGGGTGTGGCATGGGTGGAGGTTGGTAGCCGCATCCACTGTGCCCGTCAAGTGTCGTCACTCTATTCTGTGACAATACCGACACGAGGAGCAGTAGGTGTCAAGATGACTGTGGATGACGTGGTGGTCGTGGAGCCCATGTTGGCTACATGGTGCAGTGGTGGTCACGTGGGTGGACGATTGGTAGGGCACCCACCGTAATCATCAGAGTCGCTCCTCATGTAAAGGGTATGGTGCTCTGCTTTGAGTGGTGAGTTTCTTGTGTTATCCTCTTCGATCGACTGCATTACTGACAAGAAGACCGTCGACAGCAGCTGCGGTCCTTTTACTTTTGCCTCCCTCCAAGACAGTCCGGAAAATCACCGCACCAGCTGCTCTCCCGCAACAGCTTCAGGTCTGCGCGACGCCGAGGGCCGAATGAACTCGGGTGCAACTGCAGGACCTTCAAACGTTACTGTTGCCCGTTCGTCCACGCTGCTCGAGGTAGGTTCATTGACCTGGTGTGGCGATACCTCTTTCTAACCTTGACCAGGTGCACTGTGGTTGATGAGTATATACACTCGCCACGAACGTTGAGAAGAAGCGCTGAAGAAGATTAAGGCGTTGTGTCCTGATCGAGACGACATTACTAATATGGCTTCGCTGGCAACCCGACTGTGGACTCGGCTTTGCTTCGACGAGCTGTCACACATCTCTCTGAGATGGCAGAACCTTTGTCCGCGGAAATCAAGCCAACTCTCCTAAAGGATGTCAGCGGGTTTGCTCGCCAGTACATGTCTAATGAGCATACTTGCGTCACAGGAACGCGGTGCAGAGACTCATCTTTGTCAAGTCAGAGACGAAGCGAGAACTGTTGCACGACTGTCAAAGAAATACTACAACGAAATCCGGTGTCAGACACATATTGACACTCCGTCTGTTGCACAAGCCTCTTGCGACGTGTAGGTGTCCACCGAAAAAGACATACGTCCGCACTCATCCGCACTTACATACTCTTGCTCTTAGCTGGCAGATTTCCGAACTCACCCTCTTGTGTACAAGCTGTTCATCAACTCAAGCTGTCCATCAACTCAAGCTGTCCATCAACTCAAGCTGTTCAAAAACTTCTCGACTTCGCCTACAGCTGCTCACGTATCGACGAGACGGCTACGATGAGAATTTCGTACATGTACAGGCTTGCAGAATGTCAAGATTTCATTCGTGTCACTCTGTCTGAGGACGGCACGGAGTTTGTTCACCTCCTTGCCCAGGACAGATTGTGTCGACGGCAGAGCAGGGCGAACAGGGTGAAGGCCTTGTGGATGGAGTTTGATAGCCGCCCTCACCGTGTCCATCGGGGCAAGCTGCGGCTGCCTGGTGGATGCGGTTCCTTGACATATCTGACTCTGGGGCATTATCACCCGTACCAACACCTGGTGAGCTCGAGTTCGTGCCCTTCATCCCGTTCAAGCTTACAGCTTACTTCTCCTCCAGCTGCACTCACCTATGATGTCGCACTCCAGAATCACGAAGGAATTCGTCATCGCACTTGCGCTTGCCGCTGGCACTCGGAGCCTCATTGGTCGTACTACTTCATGGTAAGCTCGATCTACAGACATCTATCCCTCTCGAGCTTTGAACTCACATGTCCCTCAGTTGCATTGGCCTCACCGCCAACGGCCGCCGAGGCGGCATGGCTAGCCAGCTTGCAGATGCTAAATCCGGTTTGAGCAGAGTCTCGCTGCGGCGTCCTACTGATTGACGATGGTGGCACGAAACCTCCTCAGAGGCATCAGCCGTGACTGCCCGGGGTCGCGGCTGACAGGCCTGGTGCTCGGATCAGCCTGCCTGCCTCAGTCGTGACTGCCCGGGGTCACGGCTAACAGGTTCGGTGCTCATGCTGGCCTGCCTACCTCAGTCGTGACTGCCCGGGGTCGCGGCTGACAGGTCTGGTGCTCGGGCTAGCCTGCCTGCCTCAGTTGTGACTGCCCGGGGTCGCGGCTGACAGGTTTGGTGCTCGGGAGGGGTCGGAGGCTGTCGCCGCTTCGCTTGGTGGAGGAATTCTGTAGGCTGCCCCCTAGACCAACGAGGGTCTTTCGGGGTTCCTCCTGGGTTGTTGCGACGTTGAAGCAACGCTCCGGAAAGATGACGGAAACCCTGTCATGGCCAAGATTGGCTTTGACAGGCTTTGAGTTTCACCGCGAGGTAAGGAAACCTAAGCAGATCTCCTGATTGTCTTCTCCTGTCACGGTCATGGTATCAACCGACTCACACGGGGCATAGGTAGCGGCAAGGTCATGACCGATCTGATCAGGAACGTTCAACCTTGAATCGACTTGTCGAGGCTATACTTGTCGATGGACCTTCAGTCGGTGGTAAGTCTATCGATTTTCCCGCTCCCCATTGCTTCAATATTGTCGTCTGCCCTACCCCTGCCCGTACAGAGAACTGACGGCTTTTGCTGCAAACAAGAAGGTCGGCTGATCTAGAGTCACAGGCGGTTCTGCCTGCTGGCTGGTGAAGGCAGAATCCGAGTCGAGGAACACGAAGGGTGTAAACAACACGTACACCGTTGGCCAGTTGAAGGCCAAAATGGGGCCAGAGAAGTGGGAATGTAAGACGACGCTTGCTTTAGTTCTTTTGTCATCCGATAGGTTTGGCACATTCGCTAACGCTCATGTAGGTGTCAGCAATCTCATGGCGAGAGACAATCTAAAGGCCATGAAGAAGGGGGACCTTGCCTTCTTCTACGCCTCCAACGGAGAAGATCCCGGCATCGTGGGCACCATGGAGGTTGTTGAGGAAGCAACGCCTGACGGTGGGACGGTCTGATGAATCATGGAACTTGATGAGGAAGCATCCCTGGGTATCGTGGGCGCTATGATGTATGGGAGGGAAAGACGGATACGGTGGCTGGAACGAAGGGGTTTGTCCAGACTGCTGGACAAACCCCTTCGTTCCAGCCACCGTATCCGTTTCGCCTTTACTGCCTTCAATGAGGGACAGGGGGTCGATGGTGGTGGTATTGGAGGCAGCAGCGGCGGTGTCATCGAGTGGTTTGAGTGGCAACATTGTTGACTCGAGATCAGGGACTTCTGGGGGAGTAGAGATGCTTGAACCTGACTCGGGGGCTACTTTCAGCTGTCTGGCTTCACCACCCCACTTGTTCACGTACCCCATATAACCTACTGCACGTTCCCGTCAGAGACTGTTCTATCGTGCTCAGTCTCACTACTTGTGTCACAAGCGACGGGCGGTTGCATGAGACGTTGTGCACAATGCAGCAAAGTAGACAGTCAACACAAAGCCCCAAAGGACACTGCGTGGTCACGGGACTGAAACCACTCCGCCTCCAGTCTCTAGCTCCCAAATGGCTGAGACCTCCATCCATTGTCACCGTCATC
>NAJN01000429.1:0-23087 GCA_005059845.1 Cryomyces minteri
GTCTTCTCCAAAGTTTCTCGACCGGTCTGCACAATCGAGTCTGCAATCTCTGAGCAAGGCATCCGGCCAGAGAAAGATGCGGATGTGTAGCCATATGTGACATTGGCGATCAACTTGAGCGCCAGCTGCCTGTTATTTAGTAGCTGCTGGAGCGTCTTGTCATCCTTGTCAACCTTCATCCCAGACTTGACCATCACTCGAGTCTCGAGAATCTCTCCCAACATCTTTGCCAGCAACGACTTCCGCATCTCAGGCTTGACGTACATCATTCCATTTGGTGCGATGTTGATGTTGTCTTTGACGAGTTCCAGCAACCTGGGCGAGCGCTGGAAGTCGGTGAAGCCCATCTTGTTCTGGCCTCGCCAGCTCACTATGCGGCCCAGACACGTGCTGTAGCAGTAATTGTATGCAATCATGACAGAAGGATAAAGACTCTGGAAGTCCAAGACCAGAAGCGGACTGTTGTAAAATGCCGACTGCGGTTCCATGACCAGTGGCAGGCATTCCAAAGCGCTCTGTCGTCCGACCTGCTTTCGAGATGGTGAAACGAGGACGTACATCTCTGCTTTGGCGATCCGAAACATAAGCGATTCGACTTTGTACTGACTGCCTCTGCTGAAAACACTAAAGAAGTCGACGCCCAGTAGACGGGCCTGCTCACTGGTTCGAGCGATAAGCTCGTTAGCTTCAAGAATTTCGAGATCAAGCTGCACACGGTCGATGAAGTAGTCGAGAACCTTGGCTAAGTCACGCGGCTTGCTCTTGCCACTGTTCGTGCCCCTCTGGTACCACCTAGTCAGAGACGCGAATGGATAGTGTGGGACACGCCTGTGCAGCAGGTGGAACGATACATTCTCCATAGTGTACTGAAGAAGATTAAGCTCTCCGCGCATCGCACGCCAGATGTTAATCATGTGTCTTCCCGTGATTCGGATAGTGCTAGTTTGCGTGAAACCCCAGCGATCCGCCTCTTTGCCGAAGCGGCCATGGGACTGCGATATAATGCGCGAGAGTTCGTCGCAAAGGTTGAACTCGTACTTGAGACGAGCGCGCTCCATAAGGTAGCCCCAAGAACTGTTATGGACTTCGTAGCCGGTCAAGATATCCGGATCATGTGCTCGGACAATATCTATCATCCGATTTAGCAGGTCGAGTTCGTTGTCCTCCTCTTCCACTTCGACAGAAACCTGCTTTCGTATCTTCTGTGCTAGACCATCAGGCTCTGACAAGACAAGGATACCGACATGCGTTCCCTTCATTCTGCCATTGCTGTCGAGATCCTCATCGTTGGTCTGAATGCACCAGAAGATGCAAGCAATAGCGTCCTCGGCTGGGTCGGGCGCAAGGTCGCCTCGGGTGTTGACATGTATTTCCAGGCTCATAGTCGACATGTACTTATCTCATGTTGGACGCTCGTTGAGTCTTGCCTCTTCGAATACTTGGACCCCTTATTCTTCTGAGTGGGGCCTTCAATCTGAGACAACTCAGCCGATTGCTTAGGCTTCCCTCGCTGCTGCGCCGTCACGTCAATGTCCACTTCCCCAGTTTCGCCAGCTAAATCTTCATGTCCCTGTTGATGAATCCAAGTTTCTACATCCGCTCTTGAAGGGGGCGCAACTGCGATCTCCCAGTTGCGCAGTGTACAAGCTTTTCTTCGACGCTGATAGCCAAGGTCCTCTTTCGTTTTGTCAAGAAGGACTGAGGGGTTCTGCCCGATACTAGCGGCGGACATACCAGTCGAATCGAAGGTGGGTAGATATGGCATCGTGGTACTCCCGAGTTTGAACTCTCGTCCACCATATTCACGTGGCCGTTCTGGCACGTCCTTCTCTTCGCTGTAATAGGCATCCTGGTAGATGATCGGTGGGATACCTGCCTCCAGCATTGTAGATGTGATCTCTTCTGCACTGGGTGGAACACTTCCGAAGCAGAACACCTCTGTCTTTTCAAGATCGAACGAAGATGACAGTTGACAGGCTACTGCTAGTATTTGAGTTGGTATTGCTGCTTGTCTCGAGCTCGGCGACGTCTGGCTTGACTTGTCACTCGTCTTGGCATCACTCCATGGCGTCACAGGAGATTCGTCAGATTTGTTGAAGGAGAACGACTTCGCTGGTGTACGAGGACTCCCCCGGGAGTTCGACAATCCACTACGTTGACTAAGCCTCAGAGCATTTTCCGGGTCGTGAGGGTTTTTGACCACAGGAAACGACAAGGTGCTGTTGCCACCCATACCTTGAGCCTTCAATCTGCGCTGAGACGACATGGTTGAACCGTTGACAGCGAGACGAGGGACATTCGCTGCGACTGACGTAGTATGCAGAGGTGAACGTTGATCGTCAACAGAGTCACCTTGGATTGCGACACGTCGAGATTGTGGACATTCGTCGTCAAGAGGATGCTTACCACTCCGGTCATTGCATATGCCGTTGTTGAAATTAGGCGACTGTGATGTGTGAGATAGCTTGCGTCGCTTGTGTGATTGGACAATGTCCGGCAGTAAGTGGTCTGAAGCTCCAGCTATGTTCGGGCCACCAACGTGATCTTGAGGAATAACAAATGCATCTTCGTTGAAAATGTCAGAGCCGTAGGTAGAATCAGCTCGACCAGGTGGATCTGGAGACGCATGATCTTCACGGTTCAGAAATTGATGAGAACCAGAGTCGCCGTCACGGCGCAGCTTGTCTTCACCTGCAATTCTAGCAGGCCGGCCTGCTAATGTCTCTTCCGATGTATTTTCAGTCTTCCGCTTTGCCTGCGTCATTGCGGTCTCTCTGGCTGTTTCCTCATCCGAGTCGTACGGGAACTCATCTTCATCAAACTTCAGGACGTTGGCCTCATCCACTACCACGTCCTCGTTGTCGATTGTTTCTTCAACGGGAAATTTTTCAGCTGCTCCGTCTAGCGGTGCAACAAAGGACTGCAGGTTTTCTGGGAACAAGTCTTCCACACTCTCAAGTGTCGTCTTAATCCCGGCCTCCATCGGATGGGGCTTAACGAAACTGTCGAATCCTAATTTGTGGCCGTCGTTGCTCTTACCTTCCTCTTTGACTAGCTCTTCCACTATTTGTCTGTATTCCTCCTCATGGATCCAGCCTCCTCTCTCGGTGTTTCTAGGATCTGCAGACATTGATACCATGACCTCGGGCGGAAAAGGGCTACTTGACGGGTCATTGATCCCCATCCTCATCTTTCGCCTGCGGGTTTCGTCCCTCCATAGGCCAGCCATTGAGTTAACGAGTTTCTCGTCAGGACCAAGGTGGTTGAAGCGTTCCACAAAGTCATGGTGCAAGGGTCGGGCCTGGATTTCCCTTCGATTCACAATGTCCTGAACGTGTATATCGACCTCGATTGAGCAATGGCTCTGCTTCGGGAATATGTCTTCGTCTGAGACCCACTCGACCTGGATAGATCTGTCATGCCATCGGTGAACGGAGCTGTTCAGTTCCAGATACTGTGGTACGGGGCCCCGGAATTTCACTTTGGCGCAGTCGATGTACGCGCAGCCGTACAAGTTGTAGTCACACATCCATTGCAACAAGTACTGCAAGTGGCTCTCATATGGTTGAAACATGCGCGCCAGAATGGCACCTTGATGGAGTAGATCCACCAGTCGTGTCATATTCAAAGGATTGAGCATGTAGACCTTGAGGAATAATTTGTATCCCACTTGGTAGCCGAAATATGGGACGCCTTTGACAAGAGTGATGTGAGCGACGAACGTTGCTTTGCCATCGTTGGTATTGCGACGGTAAGAGACCGCGAGCGCATGGTCTATTGATAGTCGAAGGCTGTGAATATATGCATCCACTACATCGTGATCAGCGACGAACAGTCAAAGCTCATTCCATTGATACGCACCATCCTTCTGCTCCAGACTGTCCTCATACGGGAGATAGAGGTACGGCAATGCGCCATGTATATGGGCGCACACCTTCTGTCCTGTCTCCGTCGCGCCGAAGACTCGGATGACCGGTACTTGGGGGGTATTCTTCTGCGATGACCGTCCATTTTGACCATTGAACTGAGGATCGAACGCGGTTGGACTGGCTTGGTAGTGATCGACACAGTTCAAGCGGACTCGAAAAAGGTCCATTGACGGGCTAATTAATCCGGACAGGGAGTAGAACTCGAAGTAGGTGAGCAAATGCAGCAAGACATTGCGGCTAGCTCAGAAACATGAGCAACTTGATGAAGCGAATATTGGAGAGCTACAGCCAGCTGGTTGCGCGAGGTATCGCGTGAAGTGATGGTGAGGTGTGCAGGAAGGTGAAGCCCAAACAAAGATCTCGCGTATCGCGAACCGCGGCAGATCGACCACTAGCGTTGATCTGATCAAATCTAATCACAATCTTGAGTGCCTCTCACCTCTTGCACATTAACAGCAGCAATCGGTCCAAAGATCAACTATGAGTCTCTGACTTCACCACCACCATCATGCCACCCGTTCAACCTAAGAAGCCTGCGGACGTCTCCGCCGCAGCCAAGGAACGCAACGGTGCGAACAAGCCGGTCGCAACACTGGAACAACCTTCACTAACTCCGCGCAGAATACATCCCCAATTTCATCTCTAAGAAGCCCTTCTACATAACCGATGACCTTGACACATCCGGCGCCGACTATCTCGAGCACCAACGTCTTCAGAAGCAAGAACAAGACTCGAAATGGTACGATCGCGGCAAGAAAAAAGGCCCCGCAGCCACCAAGTTCAGGAAGGGCGCTTGCGAGAACTGCGGCGCCATGACACACAAGAAGAAAGATTGTCTAGCACGGCCGAGGAAACAAGGTGCAAAATGGACAGGCAAAGACATTCAAGCAGACGAGATAGTACAGGACGTGCAGCTGGGGTTTGATGCGAAGCGGGACCGGTGGAACGGCTACGATGCCTCTGAATACAATAATGTAGTGCAAGAGTACAACGCGCTGGAAGAGCTCAAGAAGCAAGTGAAAGGCTCCTCGGAAGCGCAAAGGGTCCCCGAGGATGGTGACCCCGAGGAGGAAGATGCAGACACCGAAGGCGCCAAATACGATGAAGAAACCGACATGGGCCGCAAGCAAGCCACATCAACCCGGAACCTCCGCCTGCGCGAAGACACAGCAAAATATTTATTAAACCTCGATCTCGATTCCGCCCACTACGATCCCAAAACGCGCAGCATGCTCGATCCCGGCGCCTCCACCACCGACGCCTCCGCCGCCCTCGTCGCCGAAGAAGGTTTCCAGCGCGCCTCCGGTGACGCCGCAGAGTTTGAGCGCGCGACCCGTTACGCATGGGAGACGCAAGAGCGCGGTGATAAAAACAAAGTTCACCTGCAAGCGAACCCAACGTCCGGCGAGTTCTTCCGCAAAAAAGAAGCCCAAGAGAGCGAAGCGAGGCGCACCGCTCACAAGCAGGCGCTACTGGAAAAATACGGCCAACAGGAGCATTTGTCGTCCGCTACGCTCAAAGACGCTGCCGCTGCCGTGGTCGAGAACGAGCGGTACATTGAGTACGATGAGCGCGGCATGATAAAAGGCGTGCCCGTGCAAAAGGCGAAGTCCAAATACCCCGAGGATGTCTTCATCAACAATCACACGTCTGTATGGGGTAGCTGGTGGTGCGACTTCAAGTGGGGCTATGCGTGCTGCCAGTCGACGATCAAGAACAGCTACTGCACGGGCGAAGAGGGGATCCGGGCTTTCAATGAATTGGACATGCTCAAGTCCGGAGTGGCGCTGTCGTCCGAGCAGGGTACGAGGATTCCCGAAACGGAACAGCGCGAGATACCGAAGGCGCTGGCCTGGAATGAAGAGCAGGCGAGCGAAGAACACGTCCCGAACGCCGTCGACAACGACGAGAAAGCGACCAGAGACGCGGCGAGTAACAAGCGGACGCTGCACGAGATGAAAGCGGGCGTTACGGAAGAAGAAATGGACGACTATCGCAGGAAGAGGACGGCGGTTGAGGATCCGATGGCAAAGTTTCTGGGCAGGGATGAGCTGGTGCATTAAGGATTGTATGGGGAGGTGGAGGGCGTTTGGGGAACGCATCGACCACAAAAGTGTCTGAGGCAATTCCAAGGAGCTCTGTCCGGTGTTTATATAGCGTCGGCGTTCTTGCGAGGGGGGCGATACCACTACCATTCCACAAGTAGGGAAACAGTTACGCATCCACGTCGACCAAGCTCGATCACGAAGGCTGCTTCTTCCGCCACTCTACCGTTCTCGCACTCCTCACTTAATCACAGATGAACTCAAAGGCCTCCAACAAGTTGATACCGAGTGATCGGCCCCCGACCTGAGTGCGCTCGGTCTTGTAGCACTGACCATATTATGTCCTGGATAGCCAGCTTCGGGAAAAAGGGAATAGGCAGGAAAAGACGAGGAACATTCGCGCTGTCGGAAATGATGAGAGTTGAGCATGTAACGAACAAGTGCGTTGGACTGGTCTACACTCCGCATGCACACTTACACAGGCGTGCGCTCAATGACAGGTGGGAGTGAGACGTGACAGGCTCTTCTAGGTGCATGGAAAGGAAGGGGTATTGGGAGTGAGACAGAAGAGGGGGAGGCGTTTCATCGCGCTTGCGTCCGGTGGATAATCAGCTGATGAGCCTGCGGGACGCTTATGAGAAGGAAACAAGTACACGGAATGCAGCGCTTTGAACTTGGAGGGTGTTTCTAAGGTGCGGGCGTTCCTACCAGCTGTGAAGAAAGGACATAGAGAATGGTGTGTGGGCGTGTTTGAGGCGATAGATTCAGGAGTCGAGCATCTGACGAGTGATCTTGACATTCGGGGGTGTTCCGTACCACTGCCTCACGCTCTGTCAGTTTACGATCTACGTTCGACGACACGCCATCCACATATTGGTGTCTTGAACGTTGGCAGATGCCAGGTATTCCATTGAACGTGCAGCTCCACGAAAGGATTTCCAGCTAACACCGCCTAAACCCTCCGGTCTCGCATGGAGTTCCCAGCTGTTGTCCGAAGTGCTCAAGCAAAATAACGCTCCCGCTCAACCCAGCCTCTCTCCATCACAATCTAAGAGGCCTGCGCCGGGCCTCTGGCGCCCTTCGGCGTGCCGACCCTGAAGCCGTTCTTGAATTGTCTCGGGATGAGCTTCATCGATCGCATGCGTCCGGTACCGGTGGTCTTTCTTCTCTTCGCCTTCTCGCCCCAGTTGTCTAGGAGGGTCTGTTAATGTGCCGTTGCTGGAAGTGGTGTGATTGGAGGTAGCGTTGGGCGTTTCTGGAACTTGGCCGGATTGAGAACTTCTAGGATTTGTTTGGACGTACATTTACGAGTCTTGGCTGCTGGGTATCCACAGTTGGAGCATGTGTGCTTTTGGACGTGGGCAGAGCGGTGACCTGTGGCATTCGACGTTCCCGTCAGTTGTTGTCCTCTCCAAGCCCATGCCATCCCATGTTGCGTCTCATTCCCTCCATATTCCCGAGAAAATAGCACTAACCGCAACGTCTGCAGAGAACGTGGGTCTTGTTGTGGCGCTTGCCGAAGCTGGAGGTTCCCTTCGCTGTGGTCTGCGTCAGTTTCTGGTGGTCCCATTTCGGTGGCCCCGCAAGGCTGTAATTGACGTACTCATCTTGGGTCAGGTACTAGAGTATGTAAGTTTAGCTCAATGGGTGCTTGTGCAATCCGGCAGCATCTACCTTGTGGCTTCGTGGTCGTTGAGCGGGTTGTCGTCGTCGCAAGTGGTGTAAATCGCAAAGTCGTGGATTCGGTGGAGTGTGCGGAGGACCGTGCGCTCGCTTAGCTGTAAGTCTTGGCGCACCAAACTTCTCAGCGACATCACATCAGAAAGAACTACGAGCAACACAACAGATCCGAACTACTTGGTGAAGTGATGGCCTAGAGACGTAGAAGGACGTGTGTATATCTCATACAGATCTTGTTTCTGTGCGTAATCATCCGCGGTGTTTGAATAGGTCACGTCAAGTATGACTGTACTGCACACGATCGATGCAGCGTCGCATTCTTCTCAGCACGCAGCCTACTGTTCTGTCTCCACGATCAAAGGTAACCTCACACTGGCCGCAGTTTTCACCGCAGACCATGGCGTCGTGAAATAGATGTCATTGAAAGAATCGTAACTTTCTATGGAACGCGCTTCAAAAATTAGCGAGAGTAAGAGGACACAATTTTGGTAGGGACAGTAATACAGAAATGCCGAAGAGCAAGAAGCAAACAGGAATGGTAAAGACGAACAGTAGCCAGCGAACAGAAACAACAACAACAAACAGAAAAAACAATCGTCATGTAAGCAACAATCATTCGTCTGCCGTGAAACGCCCGATCAAAATGCATCATCGTCAGGTATTCCACTTAACACGCGTGAAAGGAAAGTATCGATGGCCAGCGCGGAAGTGTTGCTTTGGAGTGCTGTCCTAAAGGTAAAACATCTTGTTGTTGAGTGTCGCGCTCCACGGGTCTCCGGCATTGTTGGCGGTGGAGCTTGGCCAGAACCTGTTGAGATTAGGACCGTAGAGATTCCTCTGGAGGGCGTTCGCGACGTGCAGGTCTCCCGCATCGTCGTCTGTACCTTCCGTGAGCCCAGCGACTAATGAGGCTTCTGTTGGTCTGTCATGGTGCTGGGAGACCAAGAGGGGCCTGAGGTAGCAGCGTCCGCGCTCGCAGAGTCTGTCTGCATAGTATGCAGGTGTTGCGTACGACACAGATGTGACAGAACGAGCAAACAGGAAGCAGAGATGATATGTCTGACACGGTTAGTCTGGGGTGACAGGGTATCGAAGCATGGTACTTACAATGAACTGTAGTTTGTCTGCTGTGAGCCCCATACCGTTTTCGAGCACGAAGTAGTGAGCTGGACGTGCAGTTCCGACCAGAGCCTTGTGAGACTGCAGATAAAAATCGAAATAGTAGGGCAGCCTTATCCTCTCCGCGTCGACGACAAGACCTGGAACCATGTTGCCTTGGTAGTCAATCTGGTCCTTGCGAGTGGTTTGATTAGGGTAGGAGCGTGTCTGATGACGTTTGCCAACTACAAGAAGAGTGATTCTCGGGGACCAGTTGTGTGTAACATCTGCTCCAACTACCATAGTACCACGTGACCATCCAGTGAGAGCGACCGCTGCAGGAACCCCGGTGCTATCTACAGTATGGTTGACTCCTCCGAGCTTGATGTTGACTTTGAGCGCTATATTGGCTCCGGTTCCTGGGGTTTTGAGCACTTTTCGCAGGACACCCACCGTGCAACAAACAGTGGGAACTCCTGCACTGGTGTCACCCCAGGTCTTGATGCGTGCGTAGTCATCCAGATGCGGTCTCTCAAAGACTACAAGAATCAAGTTTATTGGGCCTCCACCACGAGACCTGAGGCTCTGAATACCGGCCTCGAGTGAGTTGAGCTTGAAGTCGCTAATGGTATGAATGATGACTTGACGGTTGGCGTCGACATCAATGCCATAACTTCGGAATGCGGTAGCAAGTCCGGTGCAGAAACCCAGAATATTTCCACTGCCTTTGAGGGTAAGAACATGGAGAGCTCCCAGGGTCTTGGGCATCCGGAATCTCTTTCCCTGCAAATTCCAGTGCCCCCGGCTGAGGCTTGCATCATTTGCAAGTTGCGTGTAGATGAGCCTCGGTGGGTTGAGAATGCGAGCCGGTAGCTGAATCATGCGAGGAACGATCTCAAGACCCAGGCCACCTTTGTGAGGAACGGTCGGATTTGGCCGCAGCGCCAGCTGATCTCGCTTCAGGAAGCTCATTCCGCCATGGCCTTGGTTCCGTACGATACTATCAGCATTTTCTTTAGGGGTCCTTCTTGCAAATCCCACCATATTGCTCATCTCTTGACCAGCAAGCAGTCCCCGGAATGACTGGTGGGGCTCGATCCAGAGAAGCTCGGGAGGGATCCATACTGGAAAATCGCGGCTACCGGTGTTGATCGCAAGCAAATGTGGCCACTGGATGCGTGTACCTGGTGGCAGCACGTCTGCAATAACACCCCAAGTTAGTGAACGTTGGCTTGGCTTCGTGAGGGATAAAATACTGACGGTCGTTGAAGTAGTTCTCCACGGTTATGCTCTGATTCGGGGTACCGAGAAGGAAAGTCTGTGTTCTGACCGTCTTGCGGCTGATCGCATTGACTCGCTTGAGTCGTCCAGTTGATGGATCCGTGAGTAACGGGAGACGCACAGGCGGAGATTGTTGGAGACCAGACGGATCATACTTGTAGCGAACTTGCAGACCACCGATCAGGTACCTGTAGGCTGGTCCAAGGTCGCCAGATCCTCCATCGTAGGTCATGATCGTGCGCTCACCGATTCCATAATAGCTTCGAAGGAGGTCTGTGAGGTCGCCACGATTGTAGAAAGCTGTCGCGGAAACGTTCATGTTCAGGAGCAGGGATCTGGTACCAGGCCGTACCGACGCAAAAAAGCCAAGCCGCGGGTGCAAGCCCCGAGGCCACTTGTTTCTACACTCCTCGTCAAGGCTGAGTTTGTCAAAGAACCTTGAGCTGCCGACACGGACTTTGCCGCTTTTTGGATCAGCAACGTATTTCTGGACAAATGTGTTTAGTACAGTCAAATGTTCGGAGATGTCTGATGCTCCAAGGCCGTTTGTGTAGGCTAAGAGGCGCTGTTTGGAAAGACTTGCGGTGGGCCGAACTTCAATCTGTACATTTTGCGGTTGCTGCTGCGATTGGTCTTGCCAGCTGACGGTGAAGTGCATGAGCTCGTTCTGAAAGAGTTCCTTACTCGAGACAATGGTACCGTTCCAGTCCGTCGCGACGTGAGGAAACGTCCCCCCTGCCGCGTCACCAAACGGTGCTTGTAGAAGCAGGGAGAGGATAAGTTCCCGCTTGACGTTGCGGTTCGTTACTGGGCGATGATTCAGGGTTGGGAACGTGACGGAATATCTGTAGATGGTCTCCGGAACCGTGGAGGGTGTGATATCAAAGAAATTCGTACAGATCAATGCAGCAACTCCACTTACGCCTGGCTGAACACGCACAGCGTAGTCTGCATCGGTGAGTTTTGGTTGCTCAGACGGAGCCTTCTTATTGCTCTTTTGCACATCGGCGCCTGGGGGCGGAACTCTGCTCGAACCAGAAGCAAGCGTATTGTTGTTCTGGGTTTGGGTGGAATTTTCTGGCTTCGCTCCTGAGTGAGCGGCGCGGCTGAGTGACGAGCCTGCGGTGCCTGTACCAGGAGCTGTGTTCGTTGGCCCTATGGTTGGTAGCTCGGTCGGGCTTGGGGCCGGCCGATCAAAGCCCGGTGGACTTGCCATTGAGAGCATGTTTGAGGGCGGTCGAATAGGAAGATTCTGTTGTCCGCCAGCCGGGAGAGTGCGACCACTGTCTTCACTGTGAGCCATGATCGACGCATCTGCGACACTTGTAGCAGAAGCTGTCTTCGTCGGCCCGACCGCGGATGGCTTGCTTAGGTTGCTTGGGTGGTTTGAGGCAGAAGCTGGCGAGTCAAGCTTCTGAACTTGTGTGGAACTTTGGGGTCCCGCGTCTAGACGTGCATTTGGGAGCGGTCGACCTGCGACAAGCGATTCTCCAGTGAACAGGAGACCTGAGCCGGGACTGGTACTCTGAGTAGTGCTAGTAATAGGAGCTTCGTTGGTGGTCCCAAGAGCCGACGGCTGAGTGAGAGGGAGCGAGGAAGGCAGAGCCTGAGGTGGGCGCGAAGGAGGCGGGTTGTCGTCCACATAGTCTCCGCCGGGTACGGATCTGGTTGGACCGCCCTTGTTCTTTCCCCTATTTTTCCTATTCTTGCCCATGTTGACAGTTGTAAGGTGTGGTTGATGGAGCAGCAGGTCAAATTTGGTACAGCAAGATAGAACTCGGGATGAATTTGCAGATGCTCCAACCCAGTGGCATGGGCTTGGGTCTTATACCCTTCGCCCTCTTCCTGTCGACTCATTGCGCTCTGCTGTGTCAGATGCCAGCGAATCTGCAAACGACTAGAGATTGAACGGGAACGTTCGTGACAAAGCAAGGCGCAGAGGTAAGTTGATTTGCGGAGAGCAGACAAACATGCTGACGTCGGGCAAACGAAGGCTGGGAGGCAAGCAGATAAAGGACCATGGAAATGGGTAAACAAAGAACAGATTGAATTGTTTTGGATCAAAAAGGAGAGGTAATGCATGTGTCCGCATGTTTCCGCGGTACGGTAGCGGTTTTAGTTTGGTCGGAAAACAGAGTACTATCAAACGACGGTCTCCACGAAACATCCCTGGATTATGCTGGGAACTGTGGATATGCGGAGTTTGTTGCTGGAGGAATAGACAAGAGGCGAGAAAGTTTGAGAGTTTAGTTTTGGAGAGCAAGAGAAGTGCTGCAGCAAAGGGAGAAGTCAAAGCAAGGTCACACATAGCACACAGCAATGCATGTCTTACTAAACACTGAGGGACGGGTATTGGTAGCGGCAGACACTGCATGATGCCCAGAGCATACTGATCGCTTCAACGTCAGTAGTCAATTTCGTCTACGGTCAAACACGATGTGCCTCTTCAAGAGGTCGACGTTGGCGAAACTGAGACGAGTAAAATGAGAGCTCAGGTCGTTCTTCTAGGTCTCAACCTAAGCCCAATCCGTTCATGCGCTCAGTATCCGAACACCTGTGTATGTCCGTCGATTTTCTGAGGACCACCACTGCAGACTACCGAGCTTTTCAATATTATAACTCCAAATCTAGTTCCAGGCTACGCTCAGGACATGTGTCGGGAAAGCATCCAACGTGTGGAATTCTACACATAATCTGGAAGCCTCTAAGTGGATGGTTTTTCACATCAAATTACTTCAGGTTATCCAGCCCAACTCCCCCGCATGTAACCATTCTATTCGAGGCATTTTCTCTCGCTCTGCTTGTTCCTGTTTCGACTCCAACTTGTCTCTGTTACCTTTAATGCACAGTTGTATCTCCACTCCCAACCTACTGCGCGCACTCCTCCCCTCCATCGTGTGGCTTTTGGTAATGCAGATCCTACTATTTCCCATTTGACACTCCCACCCTCCTGACGCCCTGTTCATGTCCCGGCCATCCTTTCTCTCTGTCCGTTGCCCTCGATCCACTCGCCCTGACTTTCTATCTCTATGACCATCCTTCCGCCCAATCCCTGACTCATCCCCAATACTTCCACCCCTCCAGCTCCCATCTGCATCTCTCTCCCTCACACCCCAGGCTCACCTCTTCCTCCCTCTCTACCCATTGACTCTACTCGCACCCCAAAATTTTCAACTGCTCCACGCCGCTTTCCAGCTGTGTCTCCACTGGCTGTTGTCTCTCTATCACCCTCCGTCGCCGCCATCACTCCAATTCTATCCCTCCCCTCCCATTCCCACTCCCATCTCCATCTCCATTCCTCTCTCTCCACCAGCCTCTCCCTGTCCATGTCTGTCCTTACCAGCCGACCCCATCCCTCTGAGCTGTCGCAGAGGACTCAGCATACCATGAAGTCTGGCAGGACAAGAGTGAGCTTACCTTGGTTACCAGCCGCTCCATCTTGTCCTCAAACTCATCCTCCATTCGAGTCAACCCTCCACCACCACCACATCAGTTGTCGCAGAGTGTTCAGTGTATTGCAAAGTCGACCACGGGGAGAACGATCTCACCTTCTGTCGTCAGCCCTTTCACTTCCATCTCCTTCTCAATCCTACCCAGCCCTCCGCTTCCGTCTCAGCTGTCTTAAGATACCCATCGCGTGGCGAAGTCGGTCAGCACACACATCTCTGATTCAGGGGAAGAGGGGCGAGGTCTTACTTTTTGTCACCACATCCAGCGTCTCCGTCTCCATCCCCGTTCTTCTCTCCATCTTTATCTGCCTTCCCATTCGAGAAGCGTCGGGACAAAGCTCATACGCTTGGGGGAAGAGAGGTATGATCTTACCTTCATCACCAAGCTCTCCGTCTCCATCTCTATCCCTCATGCTAGTCTCCACCAGTTCTCCATTCGCCACAGAGAACTCAAATATCATCAGCGAAAAGCTCTCGTGTGCTGGGAAGGGGGGACTTATCTTTTGTCACCAGCATCGCCGTCTCTCTCCCCAATCTCCCTCCTCCTCCCTTTCCATCTCCGTCTCCAAGAATGCTCCAGCTTCATTTACATTTCCGCGGAGAAGACGTCTGTTGTTAGCACAGAGCCCTCACATCCAACGAAAGAGAGGAGAAAGAAGAACTCACCTGTGTCACCCGTATCTCCATCTCCAACTCTCCCACCTTTCCCCCCATCCTCGGTTCAACTGCCTGTTCCTCCCCGACCGAGCACACAGCAGTGGGAGGGAGGCCAGGTGTATATGTGTTCCACGACGATATGTGATCTCGTCAAACGCCGGCCATGAGATACAGAACCGTGGTGCACTACTCATCACATCATCGTCTGAAGATTTCGGACCCTAACATTGAGCAAGGAAAAAGCGCACATGATCTAGACAAGCCCTAACTCTTCCTGAGAAGCTATCTACACCACTAAGGTCTGATAAGACATTCGTGCAGAAGCACGCACCACGTGGCCTCGCATGAGGCACCTTGATGGCACATAGATCGGAAGCTTCGAGAAGTGCAACTTTGTCTTCTGCACGCGATCTGTGTTCTCGAATTCACGAACTTTTTTGCTATGTTGCTATCCATGTCCGACACCCACAGCTCCAGCCTTCCGAGAAGCAGTACGCTTATATCCAGCATGCAATTTGTCCTCCGCAGTCTGCTATCTTTCCCTTGGCGTTAAAACAGAACAAGTCACGAAGACCGATCACTATGCACAGTAACTTCCACGTCCAAAAAAGAGTCTGTTTTGCCACGACGCACCACGCGATACGTAGCCATTGCTTGGAAAGATACACACTCCAACGTCGCGTCCGACGGTCTTAGCGCGCCCCGTGTACTACTCCTCAGCTTCGATCCACCCAAGCTCGACTCCGTCCCACTCCGGAATCCCGCGTAGCTATCGACCGTCCTTACCCATTCCGAATATCGACCCTCTGTGCACACGCGCGCAGAGTCTTCGTTTCCCAAGCCTCCACACGGCGTCCTACACTCTCAACGTAACGTCGATCACGCAGCGCGCCGCAACTCTCTCTACACTGCCCTGCGTCGCATCTGCGCGGGACTGGTGCGCGGAGGGCGGGACTCGATGCATGTCCACTTCACCGACCCACTCACGCGGAGTCTCCGTTTCCTAAGTCTTCACATGCCTTCCCACAAACCCCCTATGTGAATACTGGGCACGTCGTTCTCCACCCCTCTGACTAGAGCCCCCCCTAGATTTTCCATCGACTTTGTCTCTAGAGTCTCCACGCGACGCCGGTCGGTTGCGTCTTTGGTCCACCAAGGCAAGCCAACGAACGAAGTAAGGGTGTGGACGTCGTGTGTGTGTTTGTTCGTATCATGTTGTGTTGTGTTGCAGATACGGCATGAGGCTCTGCTCTTTCTGCTTCCACTTCTGTACTTCCCCCCTTTTCTAACGTTCCCACCTTCCACTCCACGCCTCCCGTGTCGCTCTGTTCGGTTCGTCCTCCTTGCCCTTCCTGCGTGTGTTCGTCTTCGTCTTCGTCCCCTTGCGCTTCCTCTTCCAGACCTCCAACGCCCACCGCCCATCGCCCATCGCTCACCGCTCGAACCTAAGCGCCGTCCCACCGCCCTGCATCCTCAGCCGAGCGCCCTTTCCACGACGGCCCTGACGCGCCCGCCCAGTTTCTCGAGCGCCGTTCCCTCCGTTCCCCTCCCTCCCTTGTTCTTTCCTCCCTCCGCATCTCTACGCCCGTGTCCACCTCCACCGCCGTCTCTATCCCTGTCTCCATCTCCACCTTCGATGCCAACGAGAGTCCTGACGCGCTCGATCTCTCGCTGCCCCCGCACCTCCGCCTCGGCGAACCAGTTCCCGTGCAGGCCGTACGGCACGCGCTGCGGCAGCGTCACGCGCGCCAGCACGGCGGCCGACCCGGCCCACAGGCGGCGCGCGTCGACGATCCAGAGCTCGGACGCGGCCGAGGCGGCGCACTCGCCGTCGTGGGGGTGCACGTTGCGCCGGTCGGACTCGTCGAAGGCGTAGGTGAGGAGGAAGCCGTCGTCTTCCTGGTGCTGCTCTCCCTCGGCTTCTCCAGAAGCGGAGGGAGAGGGAGGCGAGGAGGGCCGCGGCCGGCGCGGCACAAACCGCGGCTCCTGCGCGTACCAGCCCGCCGGCATCTTGAACACCTGCACGGCGTCGGCGGCCGGGTCCGCGCTCGCCATGATCTGCTGCACGGAGCGCTGGTCGACGCAGCCGCTCACGCTGCGCGGCGGGCTCCGCTGCGCGCGCTCGATGAGCGCGAGGGCGTCGACTTTGACCAGCGCGTCGATCTTGACGGCGCGGCCGAGCGCGGCGCCGAACGAGGAAGTGGTCGTGGTGCAGCCGTAGATGTAGCGGGCGGGGCGCATGGCGCGGGTCGGCGCGAGGGAGGGAAACTCGAAGGGGATGGCGGTCAGGGCGTATTGGTGCGTTATGGTCGGTGTTGGGGTCATGAGGGAGAAGGAGTAGTAGTACAGGCGGCATTGGTCTTCTTCGAAGGTCGGGTCGGGGGGGAGAAGCGTGCTGCTGCCCGTGGTCGAGGAGGTGCGGCCGAGGAAGGAGGGGCGCTCGATGTAGGGCGATTCGAGGAGCGGCGCCTTCTCCCATGCGGAACCGGTGTGTGTGGAGGTGTGGTCGTTCTCTGTGCCGGCGTCGTCATCATCGTAGCGCTCGAAGAAGGGCATCGCCTTGGTGACGGCGTCGGCCGTCCGTTTGGTAGGCTGCGGCGCGGCGATGTTGCCGGCGCTGAAGACCAGGCTGGCGCTCGTCAATCTGCAGGCGAGTAGGTTCACCGAAGTGACGTTCCCGGTCTCGTCGACGGTGTCCCAGGTGTTGGCGGTGTGGAAGATGCAGCAGGCGTCCGTCTCGTACCAGCTGACGTTGTTGGGTTCGCGGCGGGGGAAGGCGCCGAAGCGCGATGATTTTGAGGAGTCGTACGCTACAACGGGCTTGTTCTTTGCTAGGTTGAGGGGATCGAGGGAGAGCGGGAGGTCCATGATGACGGTGTGCGTGAGGGAAACGCCGAAGTCGTGCATCATCTTCGCAGAAGAGACGCCGGGGACGGGCGCGTTGAGGAGCTTAGTGGGATTCGGAGACGTTGGGGAGAGGTTTTGTGTAGCGGGGATGATCGAGTAATGGATGTATGGCGGAGCGAAGGTGGAGTGGAAGAGCAGCATCTCGGACGTCACTGGGTCGACTTTGGGATGTGCCGTCGTCCATTCCTTCATGAAGCTGAGGATGCCTTCCCCACCGAAGCCCGTCTCTTCTGGTGTGCTCGATGCTGGTTCACCTTCAGCCCTGTTGCCGTCGTACCAGCCGACTGTCTCCAAGCCCGGCAGTGCTATCCTCATGGGAGGCCCGCTCTCACACGTCGCGAGCGCCCGTCCATCGTGGTACAAGATGGCAGTGTTCGCAACGCTGATCTTCTTGATGGCCTGCTTCGATCCAGGGAGATGTGACAACAAGACGAGAAGCAGGGTCCGAAAGACGCGTAGGCAGATGTATAGAAGAGAGGACAGGGGGTTGACCAGCGTTGCTATGCTGGGCAGGATTGGCGATTTGAGAGAGGGTGTCGCCAAGGTGGACAGGTAGACATCGGTCAGGATGTACTGGTTGACGAATTCCGGTTCCGGCTCGCCGTCTCTGCCCCTCCTGAACAGCACACCGCTGAGCATGCCGTCGCCGTCGAACCAGTGGGCGTCGCGGCCCATATCCTCATTCGTCACTGGGTTGCCGCCATTGCGAACGTACTGTCCGCCGACGAGGTCGTCCGGGATGGTGCCCGTGTAGGAGCAGGGCGTCAAAGGGAGGGTTTGGTGGATCGGGGCGAAGTTGCCCTCCAAGTAGCTGCAACACGGTCAGCGACACCGAGGCAGAGCACGTCAGTCAAACACGCACGGATGCTTGTGCTCTCTCTTCCTCTTGTGACCCGCCAGAGCCATGGTGGTCGAGGAGTGGAGCGTGACAGCAAGACAGCAAGCGGACAGTGGCACGAAGATGTGCGCGGCGTGGATCCGAGAAGGTGAGAGATGCGCGGAAGAAAGGTTACGCCGATACCCCGCAGCGTAGTCTCGAGTAGTAATCCCGACGAGTTTAGAAACGTCGCCGTAAGGGTATTTGCGAAGTCGACCTTTACGAAAGCTCTCGGTAACGGGATCAGAATGTGCATGCTAGTTGTCGCGACTGACGAGTGGTCTCCGCTTTCGACGTGTAGTCACGCTAGTCGTGGTCTTGCGTGGCTATGGCAAGGTTCGATTGGAGTTAGCCTAACGGGCTTCGCTATGGCTGCTAACTGGAGACGTCGCTACAAGCTAGCAGAACATAAAGAGAACCCATGCCCTCCGTAACGTGCAAAATCCCCGAGGGTCCGAAGCAGGCTCAAGTAGGCAACTAAACACTAGCTACTAGCTACGAGCTACTAGCCACTAGCTTCCACCAATCAGGCTATAGCGGCAACAAGCGGCTGCTTGCCTCACCTCCCATTGGGCCACCCTGGCTCGCGCTGCCTCCCATTGGGCCACCTTGCCTTACCGTACCCTGCCCTGCCCTACCCTACCCTGCCCTACCCTACCTTGCCCTTCTATCAGGGTACCTGTGCGATGGAGCAGGGATCAGGCCCCCAGCACACAACGGCCACCGATCGGAGCGCTTGGGACTGCTGTCGCTGCTTTTGCACCGCTCACGGAGGGGAGGGCAAGGGAATGCAAGTCTGGTGTGTCGGCGTGGCCAGGCGAGGAAGCAGCTTCGCACTTCGTATACGGAATCGTGGCAGGACGAGGAAACGACACGCAGGTACGCGCGCTGACTTGGAGCTCGTTGTGTTCCCACGCCGGCCAACAGCGGAGATCCACTGCCCGCGAACTTGGCGTTGCAGCTGTCTGCACTGTCGGCACTGCTCCTCGCCAACACTGCACTAACACCTCCCCCTCTGCAACAGGCGCCTCGTCACCGGCCATCGCTGCTGCTGCTGCTGCTGCTGCTGCTGCTGTCCACCTCCGGGAGCACTCCATCCCCCGCTCCTCACTCTCATGGCCCGGTAACGACTACCTTTGACGCGCAATGGGATATGACTATGCGCTTGTGTACGTGGCACAACCTCTGTTGTCGAGCGGCGCGGAGCTCACGATTCTGCAGACACCTGAAATACACCATTCCACCGGCCGTAGCCCTCACCCTCCTTTACCGGCCCTTGCTGACCCGGCTGGATGTATATAAGATCGTGTTCCTCATCATAGTAGGCAGAGCCCTTCCTCCACTCAGTTCACTTCACCCACTCACCGTCGCGAGTAGATTGCCCTTGTCTCTACTACCCCGTGGGACTCGTACTTGATACGCACGCGCATCTGGACCTACCCCTCCGACGCAATCATCGGTCCCACTCTCTTCGACATACCCGCCGAAGAGCTGTTTTTCTTCGTGGTCCAGACGTACACCACATCTCTCCTCTACCTGTTCCTGAGCAAGCCGACCTTTCACCCGGTCTATCTACGCGTCGAGGAGGACGCTCAAGCCCAGCATCACGTCAAAGCTGCGGCACCCAGGTGGAAATATCTCAAGTTTGGCGGCAAGCTTGTCCTCGCTTATGGCATCAAGACTGGCATCGATATGATTGAGGAGGGGCGGAAGGCGACGTACATGGGGTTGATCATTGTTTGGGCTGCGCCGTTTCTGCTGCTCCTATGGTACGACTGTACTGACCGCTGAACTGGCGTGGTAGAACAAGCTGACAGCGAGCAGGACTCTTGCATATCAGTTCGTCCTCGGATTACCACTGTCGAACACACTCCTGCCAATCGCCCTACCCACGCTTTATCTCTGGATTGTGGACACTCTGGCCTTGAAACGCGGGACCTGGGTCATCGAATCCGGAACAAAGCTGGGAATTCATCTGTGGGACGGCTTGGAAATAGAGTAAGGGTCTCATCTCTGCTCTCGGCAGCAGACCACTAACACAGCTTCAGAGAAGCGGTTTTCTTTTTGGCCACTAATTCGCTCATCGTCTTCGGTCTCATTGCTTTCGACAACGCCGTGGCGATTCTCCACGCGTTCCCGTCCCTTTTCCCAGAAGTGCCCTCACTGCCTTCACCAGTCCTGCTCGTCAGAGCTCTTCTGACGCCAACCTCGAAATATGACGGGGAGCGGATAAGAGGCCTGACGGAAGCAGTCGATCGCCTGAGGAGGAAGAGTCGCAGCTTCTATCTGGCGAGCGGAGTGTTTCAAGGCAGGCTCCGAATCGACCTCATTGTTCTGTATGTTCGCCAGACCACGACCATACAATCCCCAGCTCACAGTTTCTAGTTACTCCTTCTGCCGCGTAGCGGACGATCTCATCGACGATGCATCCTCCGTCGAAGTAGCCCGCTCCTGGATCGCCCGCCTCACCACCTTCCTCACACTCTCTTACCCCACCGATGGCGACGGGAGAGTCGACCCCTCCACCATCCGCGCCTTCGTCACCAAGAACTTCCCTCCTTCCGCCCAACTGGCTCTATTGCACCTCCCTACCGCCTATCTTACCCCGCAACCGCTCTTCGACCTCCTCGCCGGCTTCGAAACCGACCTCCTCTTCCCGCCCGCCCCCTCCCGACCCTCGGACCTCACCTCAACCTCCAACACCACCGCCTCACCAGACAGTACCTTCCCCATCGCCACAGAAGCCGACCTCGACCTCTACGGTGCCCGCGTCGCCGGCACCGTCGCCGACCTCTGCCTGCAGCTCGTCTTCCACCACCACGGCGCCCTCGTGCCCGCCGCCACGGCCACGGCGCTCGTCAGCGCAGGCGCGCGAATGGGCATCGCGCTGCAGTGCGTCAACATCGCGCGCGACATCGCCGTCGACGCGCGTCTGCACCGCGTCTACATGCCGACGTCCTGGCTGGCCGCGGTCGGCCTGACTCCCGAAACGCTGATTGCGGCCGCGGCGCGGCCCACGACGGCTGCGACTGCGAGAGGCTCGGTGGAGGTGGAGGCGCTGCGCATGAAGCTGCTCGACAAGGCCTTCGCCATCTACGCCGAGGCGCGCGCCGCCATCGAGCGCCTGCCGCCCGAGGCGAGGCCACCCATGCGCGTCGCGGTCGAGAGCTACATGGAGATCGGGCGCGTGCTGCGCGAGGGCAACGAGGGAGGGTGGGCGCGCATACGGATGAAGGAGCTGGACAAGGGCGGGCGGGCGACGGTGCCGAAGCTGCGGAGGCTGCGCACCGCGTGGAAGGCGGCGGCGATGGGGTGATGGACGCGCGTGTGTTTGTGTAGTATATATTCTTGCAGCGGGGGTCGTGGAGGCTGACCGCCGAGGCTGAAGCGGGAAACACGTCGATGTCGATGATCCCCCCCCACCCCCCTCTCATCTCCTTTCTCCTTCGCAAGCCTCACTACCTCGATCGTAAAAAATGACCCGACTTCAACGCGCACTGAGCGGCAGCGGACGGAGCACGAAGAACCCCGCTCGTGAACTCGTACACACACACACACCCGTGCTTGACAACTCGGTATGACTACACCTACACCTATACGCAACCAACCTATCAACCGCACACACCCACACACAGACAGACGCAAATCGGAGGGAATGCCCGTGGACCTGCGCGCACACACACACACACCCCCCCTCTTCCCCTTCCCCTGCCCCTGCCCCCTCCGCCCTCCTTTGGCCGGTCTCCCATCAACCGATCCCCCCCCCCGGTTTCAAGTGACTACACGCACCGCACGACAGGCCTCAAGCCACGCACAGCGCCCAACGACCAGAGACGCCGACGCCGCGTGAGCCCAGAGACGCAGAACGCGCGTCGCGACGGGCTACAGCTCAGCGCGCAGCGCGGGGCGGGAGGAGGGAGCGGCGAGCGGGGCGCGCAGCAGGCCGGTGCCGGTGCCGGTGCCGGTGCGGACGAGGAGCGAAAGGAGGACGAGGAGCAAGAGGAGGAGGAGGGCGTAGTGGAAGCGACTCAGCAGCGGGCCGGCCCTCTTCGCGTCGATTTCCGCCCCGTCGCCTCCTTTGCCCCTCGCGCCCATGACGCCGTGATCCGCCGCCTCGCCCGCCGCCCACGGCGCCGGCATGCCCAGGTCGGCCAGGATCTGGGCGGCGGTGACCTTGCTGCCGGCGAGGCAGATGGGCACGCCGGTGCCCGGGTGGGTGCTGGCGCCGACAAAGTACAAGCCCTTGACGTCGTCGCCGCCGCCGAGCCGGATGCTGGCGGCGATGCTGCTGGCCGCGCCGCCGAGCTCGTCGAACAGGCCGGTGCCGGGCCGGCCGCCGAGGCGGGCGCGCGTCGGGGGCCGGAAGCACAGCACGTTGAAGAAGGAGTGCGACAGGCCGAGGATGGCGCCCTTGTCGAGGTTGAGCAGGGTCTTCCACGTCGCGGGCGTGTTGGCGCTCTCGTGCGCAATGTGCGGCCCCAGGTCGACACCGGTGCGCGCGAAGATGGTGCTGAGGACGGTGCGGCGCGCGAGCGCGACCATGCCGGGCCAGTCTTGCGTCGTCGGGGTTGCGTGTTTGCCGTCGCGAGCGGAGGCGGGGCTCGCGTTGTGCGAAGTGGAGGTGGAGCCCGGCGCGTTCGAGCCGGCATGTGCGTCGGAGCCCGATTCCAGGAGGTGTCCGACAGGCACCAGCACGACCACAGCGTCTTTGCCCTCCGGCGCGGCGGTGGGGTCGACGCGCGACGGCACGTTGACGTAGAACGATGGCTGCTCCGGGATGAGGTGCTTCTTGAAGATGTTGTCGAAGCTCTCGCGGTACTCGTCGGCCAGGAAGATGTTGTGCGCGCTCAGCGCCGGCACCTGCGTGTCCAGCGCCCAATAGAAGGAGATGCTGCTGCAGGACGACGGCCGCTTGCTGAGCGCCGTGGCGGTCGTCGATGGCGGGAGCAGGTTGTTGTACGCGTAGACGAGATCGCTGTTGTTGACGACGATGTCGGCGCTGAGCTGCTCGCCGGAGGAGAGGAGCACGCCGGTTGCGCGGCCCGAGTCGCGGGTGAGTAGGATCTGCGCGACGGGCGTCGAGAGGCGGTAGCTGACGCCCAGGCGCTCGCCGACGTTGACGAGAGCTTCGATGATCTGGGTGCGAGTGTCAACCCGTAGTTCA
>NAJN01000043.1:0-46782 GCA_005059845.1 Cryomyces minteri
GGTTCGTGATTTGCTCAGCACTCATGTTGCAGAATTTGCCTCCGTTGCCCGAGCTCCCAGCACATATATCCTCTACCTTGCGTCTCCCTAGCCCTGAGCGGAATCTGACTTGAGCAGACGCTCTGGACATCAAGCAATTCAAACTGCCTTCGAAGGCTTCTCCATCGCCACGGCCCCGCTGGCCTTGATACAGTTCGACATCCAAATTGAGTCCACACGCAAGCACCCGGACATTCTCAACGATCTCCCACCTCCCATTCTTGACGGCCTCCAACGAGCTTGAGCGTTTCATTGATGGTTTGAATCAAACCGATTTCCCAATTCCGACACCCTTCCAGCTGCCGCATAGGACAAGCTCTAGGGTTCTTCCTCTCCCCGAGGAAGAGTCGCGAAGGCGCACTAGCCAACAACTCAGCCTGGGGTTCGAACCATTCCGTCCTCCCTAACACGAGCCTCGAGTGTCGGCACAACCAATACCTTGACCTACAGCCTTTTGCATGGTTATGGCACCTTCTGCTATCACCATCACCGAACAATATGCACCATTGTCTCTCAAGACACACGCATCGAAGCATCTAGCCACTGAGACCTTTGGTTCTCAAGGCGCGAGATATGCGAAGAACATGATAGGAGAGACACTGGAAAGCCGTGTGGCGGCCATTGACCAAGATACCTGTGAGGCGGGAGACGAAGACGCCTTCTTTGTGGCGGACATGGGTGAGGTCTACCGACAGCACATGCGGTGGAAGAAGAATCTGCAAAGAGTCAAGCCCCATTACGGTAAGCTTCTGCTTGGTTCAACATGAGAGTACGCTCGCTGATGTTCGACTCTAGCCGTAAAGTGCAACCCAGACCCTCAAGTCCTTCGACTTTTGGCTGGGCTGGGAACTGGTTTCGATTGCGCTTCGAAGGCCGAGATTGAACAGGTTCTCAACATGGGCGTAGACCCGTCGCGCATCATCTACGCGCAGCCTTGCAAGACCAAGTCTTACGTGCGCTACGCTGCGAAGCAAGGCGTCAAGCAGATGACCTTTGACAATGCAGACGAACTCTACAAGACAAAGCAGCTCTTTCCAGATGCCGAGCTATTTCTTCGCATTCTCACAGACGACTCTGCGAGCTTGTGTCGACTGAGCCTCAAGTTCGGGGCCTCTCTTGACTCGACGAAGAACCTTTTAGAGCTCGCAAAACAACTGGATCTCAATGTAGTGGGTGTGGCCTTCCACGTTGGATCTGGAGCTTCCGATCCTGAAGCTTTCCTCAAAGCTGTCCGGGATGCTCGTCTAGTGTTCGATCAAGCTGCCGAGGTTGGTTACATCCTCAGCACCCTCGACGTTGGTGGTGGCTTTGTCAGCGATACTTTCGAGGAGATGGCTGGTGTTCTTACTGATGCCCTGGATGAGCATTTCCCGCCTCAAGTGCGTGTTATCGGAGAGCCAGGACGATATTACGTTTCGTCAGCTTTTAGCATCGCCTGCAATGTTATTGCCCGCCGGACTGTCAAAGACCCAGAGTTAAACACGACTTCATACATGTTGTACCTCAACGACGGCGTTTATGGTAACTTCTCCAGCATCATGTTTGACCACCAGCATCCCGTGCCTCGAATCCTGAAATCTGGCGACCGCCTGTTATACGACAAGAACGTCAGCGAAGATGACAAAGGCAAGGCTATCGAGTACTCTATCTGGGGTCCGACATGCGATGGTATCGACTGCATCGCTGAGAGCTGCACGTTCCCAGAAGTGTTGGACGTGGGCGACTGGCTCTACTTCGAAGATATGGGCGCTTACACGAAGTGTTCGGCCACGAGATTCAATGGCTTCACAGACACTCACGACACCGTCTACGTCTCAAGCGAGCCTGGGGCGTCCGCTCTGTTGGGCTATTAGGTGGAGAGCAACATGATGATGCCAACTCGCGGACGTGAACGATTTGGCTTACTACATGAGGCGGGAGTTTGCCTGGCACAGAGGGGATTATCGTCCTGATTGGTGGCTGAAGTGATGGATCATGCTTTAGAGGTGATTCCTCATTGCTGTAGGAAGTGCACATTGCGATGTACAGCTTGCAAGTATAGACCTTGAGCAGGCGCTATAGTAAACTAGAGACCTGCTGAAAGAACAAATCTTGCGTCATCAGGGAATAATTCGAATCGTTGTGTTCGCATCGCGTTCGTATCGCAAAAGACATCGATCGCGACTGCGCCCAGTAAATCGAACAACATCCTAATGTGGCTCTGCATTATAACTGGCTTGACTGACCACGACAGTACCACCAATTGATATGGCTTCAGGAAGACGCCCTTCGACCTCCTTCACTTCAGCCAGCACGTCGTATCCCTCGTATTCTTACAATGACACCACCACGACTTCGCGCCCACGAACAAATCGCCGCAATAACGGCAGACCTGGCACCGCAAGGCCAAGGACTGGAGCATCCACTCTGGTGGCAGAGGCCCAGCAAGCCATTTGCGCGGTGAGCGAGTCTCGTGGCATATCACCCACCGTTGGCCTTGCCTTCGTGAACCTCGATACTGGCGAAGCAGTGCTCTCCCAGATTTGTGACAGCCAGACTTACGTCCGAACCATCCACAAGTTGATGGTCTACAGCCCTTCGGAGATTCTCATCGTCTCTACTGCTGCTAATCCCAAGTCCAAACTCTTCTCAATCATCGAAGAGAACCTGAATGATCTGAACAGCAACATAGTACTCCTCGATCGAAGGTACTGGGCTGAGACCACAGGATTGGAGTACATTCAGCAGCTTGCCTTTGCAGAAGATGTTGAGGCTATCAAAATCTCGATTGGTGGTAACTACTTCGCACTCTGCTGCATTGCTGCTGTGAGAAGACCCATAAAGGTCCATGGCTTTCAAACTTCTGGCTTAAATCCCATCAGGTTCTGAAGTACATTGAGCTTGGGCTCTCTAAGACATTTCCTTTTCACTCACTGAGAATCAAATACGAACCTTCCGAGGGATCCATGATGATCGACGTTTCTACCATCCGTTCTCTCGAGCTGATACAGAACTTGCAAACCCCAAAGTCCAGCGACTGTCTCTTTGGCCTCCTCAACCAGACAGTGACTCCCATGGGATCAAGGTTGCTGCGGAGTAACATCCTCCAGCCTTTAACGAACGCAGATACACTCAACACTCGTTACGACGCACTGGAAGAGCTGACGACCAGGGAGGAGATGTTCTTTGCTACCAGACAAGGCAAGTTGCTCGCTCGTAACCTGAACGCTATGCTGATTTGCACCGCAGCGTTGAAAGCTTTCCTTGATGTTGACAAGATCCTGACAGCAGTTCGTAGTTCTGCTTCACAACAATATTGTTTGTACTGACCACTCCAGCTCATCATTCTTCCAACGACATCATCAGTTCAGCACACGGAGCAGTCTGTGAACAATGTCATCATGCTGAAGCAATTTGTTAACTCGATCAAACCCATCTTCGAAGCGCTGACGGGGTCACGGAGCGCAATGCTGGAAGAGATTCGACAGGTTAGACATATATTGGAGGCTTCCCGCAACAAAAAACCTGATTATCTGGCAGTTGTGCGCATCAGATAACGTAGAGCCTATCCAAGAGCTCATTGACGATGTCATCAATGAGGATACAACTTTTGCAAGTCAGCCGCTCGACTTGAGGAATCAACGAACATATGCAGTGAAGGTCAGCTACTGCAAAACGACCAAGAAAGTGGCCGAATGACTAAAATGTGCCCAGTCTGGTGTCAACGGTCTGCTCGATGTTGCGAGACAGGTACAACCTCTCCAGCCCTCTTTCATCGCACATCTGTAGCTGACTCCCTTAGACGTACAAGGAAGCCATGACGGACGCTTACCAGCACGTCACTGAACTTGGGCGTACGTTCAAAGCACGTCGAGCTCCTTATGCGATGAGGTTCTGATCTGTGTAGAAACCCACGATCTCCCGCTTGAGATGAAGTTTGACAACGTTCGACAGTTCTTCATCCGCCTTCCTGCGTCTGAGCTTGAGGATCGTCTACTCAACCCTGTCTTCGTCAATGTTTTCCGCAGGAAGAACATTGTTGAATGCCAGACACTTGACTTAATGAAATGGAATCAGAAGATAGCAGATTCGCATAACGAAGTGTTGATGATGAGCGCCAAAGCAGTCCAGGAGCTCATCGTCGAGATTCGCGGTCAAATGTCGATTCTTTTCAAGATCTGCGAGAGCGTTGCAATGCTGGATATGATCTCGTCTTTCGCACAACTGGTCACGAGCCAAGACTATGTTCGCCCACAATTGACAGCTACGCTCGCTATCAAGTCTGGTCGCCACCCAATCCGTGAGAAAGTGCAAACTAACAACTTTATTGCGAACGACGTGTATGCGACGCAGCAGACCCGTTTTCAGATCATCACCGGCTGCAACATGAGCGGAAAGAGTACCTACATTCGGTCTATCGCACTAATGTCAGTCATGGCTCAAATTGGGTCGTTCGTCCCAGCGCAATTCGCCTCGTTCCCAATCCTGCACCAACTCTTTGCGCGCGTCTCGACAGACGACAGCATGGAGGCCAATGTGTCTACCTTTGCCGCTGAGATGCGTGAGACAGCTTTCATCCTGCGCAACATCGACAAGAGAAGCATGGCTATAATCGACGAACTAGGAAGAGGCACAAGCACTCGGGACGGTTTGGCAATTGCTATAGCAATCGCAGAAGCTCTGGTAGAAAGTAGAGCGCTCGTGTGGTTCGCGACCCATTTTCGTGATCTGGCGAACATCATGGCCGAGCGCAACGGCGTCATCAACCTGCATCTTGCCGTTGATATGACCGACAGAGAGACGATGACCATGCTGTACAAGATCGCAGAAGGAGCCGTCACTGAGGAACACTACGGACTTGCGCTTGCAAAAGTCGTACCTCTTCCAGCGCAGGTGCTCGAGCATGCAACCCTGGTAGCCACGGAGCTGGAGCAGCAGGTCAAGCGGAAGAAGAAAACGTCTTTGGCCATCATACACAGTCGCCGCCGAAAGCTGATCCTGAACCTCAAAGAGCATCTGGTGCAGGCGCAAAATGGATCCATGGAAGGAGACGTTTTGAGAAGCTGGTTGAAGGAACTCCAGAAAGAGTTTGTGATTCGGATGACTGCGATAGACAGTGAGGCGAGAGAGGCAGAGAGCGAGAGTGTCGATGTCACTGACGAGGGAAGCACTGCAGATGACGCTGAGGCGAGGGAGCAGTCAAGAGCTCGGGAGGGAACCGTCATTTCGATCAGTGATGATGTTGCCAGTGAATCAGCGTCGGACCGCACCCAAACACCGCAAATTGAATCGAGCAAATCCAGCAGAGAGGTGACAAGGTTGAAGCAGGAGAACCAACGGATGCAGAATCTCCCAATGATGACCACCCAAGACTCTCACATGGAGCACTCGACTATGCAAGACTCGGTGGAAGACAGTGACGAGTGATGATTCGACCCCGGCGCTTGACTTGGGTGACCTCCTGAGCTGTTCGATGTTTGTTTTGTGGCTCACACTTGCGATATAGCCCACTTGAATGTGCTGTTACGTCCAGATTCGCGGTCGTAAGGTGAATTCTGAGCGAGGTCTCTGCTGCCTTTGCGTGATGCTGCTCCTTGTATAAACGACTGTTTGAGGGGCCACGACCCCGAACCCCTATTCTTGATCCCTGTGCCTTGGCAGGTACGCGAGGGACGCGAATCACTTCGAAAAAGTTCCAGCTTCTCTCCGATGCAGCTGCGGTTGCAACAACTCCCCACGCAAGAGCCAACATGTCCCCTGCTGCTTCGACCACCTCGGAGGAGTCCTTCGAGTTCGTCGAGACTCCTCCAGCACCCAGTCCTGCGCCTCAGGCCAACAAATATGGCGTGAGAACAACATCGGTATAGTTCCCATGGAACATCACCATCGTCTCTACCGACCAGCTCCATCAATCGGGAAGCTGACAAGATGTGTACAACTGTAGTATCCGGCCATCAAGAATGCCACTCTACCCGCGGATGCATCTGGTAGCGAACACTTCAACAACAAGCTCCTCTTCTCCCTCCTCGCCCTCATCCCCCTCTATCTGTCGTGGAAAATCGGTGGGGGCCTCAAGACATGGGTCTTCTTCGCCATCCTGACCGCCATACCCATTCTCATGACCTTCTGGACCGTTGCTTCGAGCATGTCACCGCGGAAGAACGAAAAGGCTTCGTACCCGGGTGCCCCGGTTGAGCATTACCTCACTTTCCACAAGGCGTCGGATCGCGCTAGATACCATGGCAAGAGCAAGATCCCTATGGAGACGTTTCATGAGATGTACTTTGCTGGAGATGTGGACTTTAACGGGGATGCTTTGGAGGTCATGGAGTATCGGCATGATTGGGCCAACTTCAGGTTCACATTGAGCCTGTTCTGGTTCTTCTTGACCGGGATGATGCCAGAAGTCATCATGCACACTCGGTCTCAAGGTGCGTTCATCGTCATCATCCTCATCAACAACATACGCTCCTGGGACTCTCGCTGACACTCACCCAGACGAGGAACAGGTTCGCGACCACTACGACCGCGGCGATGACTTCTACGGCTGGTTCCTAGGCCCCCGCATGATCTACACCTCCGGTATAATCTCCGACATCAACAAAGAAGAGTCACTGGAGCAGCTCCAAGACAACAAGCTCGCGATCGTGTGCGAGAAGATCGGGCTCAAGTCCGGAGAGAGACTGCTTGACATCGGGTGCGGCTGGGGCACGCTCGCCAAATTCGCCAGCGTCAACTATGGCGCCTCCGCGACCGGTGTGACACTCGGCCGCAACCAGACAGCCTGGGGCAACGCCGGGCTGCGCAAAGCGGGCATCGCCGAAGAGCAGAGCCGCATCTTGTGCATGGACTACCGCGACATTCCGGTCCCGTCAGGCGGCTACAATAAGATAACGTGCCTCGAGATGGCCGAGCACGTCGGCGTGCGCCATTTCAGCACCTTCCTGCGCCAGGTGTACGACATGCTGGACGACGACGGCGTCTTCTTCCTGCAGATCGCCGGGCTTCGCAAGAGCTGGCAGTACGAGGACCTCATCTGGGGCCTGTTCATGAACAAGTACGTCTTCCCCGGCGCCGATGCCTCGACCCCGCTTGGCTGGTTCGTCGACCAGCTCGAGGGCGCGGGGTTCGAGGTCAAGGGGATTGATACTATTGGTGTGCATTACTCGGCAACGATCTGGAGGTGGTACCGCAATTGGATGGCAAACAAGGAGAAGGTGGAGGCAAAGTACGGGAAGCGGTGGTTCAGAGTTAGTTCCTCCTTTTCTCACTTCCTCACTCCCCAGTCTCCTCCATTCCATCCCTACTCTTTCCCGAACTCCCAACCCCAGAACCGCGCAGGAGGTGGCAACCACTCCACCAACCCCACACGCACACCTTTCCGCTGACCTACCATACTCCCCCTAGATCTGGGAGTTCTTCCTCGCCTACAGCACAATCATCAGCCGCCAGGGCTCCGCGACCTGCTACCAGATCACGCTGGTCAAGAACATCAACTCGACCCACCGCATCGAGGGCGTGCCGTCTCAGTACGGCCTCAGTGGCGCATTGGCGACCGCGAGGGAGGCGGGGAAGGAGGCGTTCCCGGGGGTGAAGACCTAAGGATGGAAGGGGATCGCGGAAGGGAACAGGGGGGATGAAAGGGTAGAGCAGGGCGGAGTGGGGTGGGACGATGGTTGGGAGGCGGATGTGAGAGGTGAAGTCAGGGCTCTGTCTCGACGAGGAGGGTCTCTCGCCCCTTCTTCTTACCCGCCGAAAGAAAGTTCTCAAGCTCCAGTAACGATGTGATGGATTGGGCAGATCACGCAGTTCATGTTCCATGCCAGAAAGAAAAAACGAAAACGAACGCAAGCCACGTTGTGTCCCCGAGAACACCAGTCACTAAAACGCAGAAAGTATGAAGCACTCGTCCAGGTCAGCAAGAACCTCTGCCCCACAACAGCAACCCCGTATAAACAGCCCCACATCACCTCATCCCAAAACCCAACATGCCCCAGCAGAAAGCCACACTGTGGTACACAGAAACCTTGACTACACGGTAGCTGGACGGTCATTTATGCTGAAACGTAACACCAACAGCCGACTCCCAACGGGCGCCGTCAAGCTGGGATCACGCCGGCGAGGGGCACGGAAAGACATGGACTTGTGCGTACACGGCAGAGACCGCAGAAGTCGGTGCAGAGGTGTGCTGGTAGGTCGGCGCCGCTAGCAGCCCCTCGTATCCTCGGTGGCCACGGTCTCGACTCCCCATCCTTTTTCCTCGTCTTCATCGCCCGCCTCGATCTCTCGCCTTCGGGGGCAATAGCGCTGTGCACGCTGCCGCTTAAAACTCATTCTTTCCCGATGGACACGTTCGGTTTGGGGGTGAGAAGGAGCTGCTCGTGCCAGGTCGAGGTGGGGCTTGGTGGGGTTGTAGTCATGGTTGTGGTTGCCGATGCGGGATGGGGCCACGGTGACGGATGGGGATAAGGATGTCGATACGGGCGCAGACACGGATGGCGATGAGGAGACGACGGGATTTCATTGCTTTCGTGCGCGGCTACATTGCTGCCATTCCCGACCTAGATGAAACCAGAGAAATCAAAGTTGGGGAAGCAACGATGCGGCAAAAGGAGATGACGGGTTCGTTCAACACATGATAGGAAAACACCACACGTTCACACCCTCCAGGGATGCGACGAGAGAGAGGAAGACGGAGGACCCGTCACCGTTCTCTCCTTCCTTGCTCTTCTTCCATTCGCACCCTCCCTACAGCTCCTCCTGAAACCTCGTCCCCCGCACGGGGCTCTCACTCTTCGCCGCGCCGCCAAAACTCGGGGGCGGCGCGAGACTCTCGTCGAAGTGGTCGCGCGCCTCCTCGAACTCGTCGCTGCTGTCCTTGTCGCCCTCCTTCTCCTGGCCTGGCACTCCTCCCGCGGCAACCAGCACACCTTTCTGCTGACCCTTGCCCTTCTCCTTCCTGCCCAGTTTTCCCGTCTTGAACGCGCCCGCCACCCGGCCCGTCCGTCCTCTCGTCTCGCCCACATCGGAGATGGAGGACGAGGACAGCGAGGAGATGGAGCTGAGGGAGCTGATGCTGCCGCTGCGGCGCCCCTTGTCGGCGTGGCGCGTAAAGCTAGACGGCGAGGCCGGGGCGGCGGCTGCGGCGGTCGAGGGCATGACTTCCGCGGCGGAGGAGGAAGAGGGCACGTCATGGGAGGCGCGGTCTTTGTCGAGGCTGCTGCTTGCGGCGGTCTTGGCGGTGCCTGGGTCGTTGGACGCACGGGAGGTTGCTGCGGCCGCGGACGAGGACGAGACGCCGGCGGGGGCGGTGCTGGTGGGGGTCTTGGACTTGCGTTTGAAGACGCTGAAGATGCCTTTGAGACCTTTGGAGTCTTTCGTGGTGGGCGAGGCGGGCGTCGTGGACTCTTTGGCGGAGCCCTCGGCTCTGGCTTTGGAGAACTCGGATGTTGTTGGAACAGCGGTGGTGTCTGCGGCGGCGGTGGAAGGCGTCTCGACAGGGTCATCATGAATCTGAGATACTGCGCTGGTGTCCTCGGCAACTTGAGGAGACAGGGTGATGGCTGTGTCTTCTGTAGTAGGAAGAGGAGGGAATGTCGGTTCGATGTCCGTGACGGGTGCGGTAAGGACGCGAGATGCGATGACATCCTTTTCCGGTCCTTCGACTAAGACTTCCCCTTCTTGGCTACTGACCGTAGTATGAGTGAGATCTCTATGCAAGTCGGGGCTTGTAGTAGCTCCAGCTTCGGCAGTCTCTGCAGTCTCTCCAACCTCCGTGGCGTCTTCGCCGGCGACGACGAGTGCTGCTTCAGTATCGGCCTCTGGTAGCATGGTCGGCTCCGCCACTGTAGGCCCAATCGCGGTCTCGTCTTGCTTCTTGATTTCCCTAGATTTGCGGTTTTCTTCTTTCTGAATTCGCTTCTCCTCCGCTCTGCGTGCCTTCTCCGTTTCTCTCTGGATCCGAGCGGCAGTCTTCTCCTCGTCTTTCTTGGACCTCGCAGCGGCCTTTTCTTCGGCTACAAGATGAAGTTCATATGTCAGTGTGTGCTGATCACAGAGGGTGCCTCTGCATTACCTTTCAAGCGCTTCTGCTCTGCCTTGGTTTCGGCCTCTCGCTGTTTCTCCGTCTGCGCTTGGCGCTTCTTCTCCTCCAAATCAAGCCTGATTTCCTCGTCTCGTGCTCTCCTCTTCTCGGCGGTTTCAGTGATTTCATCGAGAGTGGGCTGCATTCTCGAAGCAGCAATTGCATCAATCTCACTCTGATCCATAAACTTGCCTCCTCCAATGTGCACCTTTCCATGGTTCTTCATCCTCGTCTCACTGTCGAGATTGGCACGCGCTCTCGCTTTTGCCTCCCATTCTTCCATCATGGCTGGTGAGACCTTTCCAGTATCTGCAAAGACCTTCTCGTCCATGTCGTGCATACGAGCTTGTACCTTGCGCTCCGCGGCCGCCAGAAGGTTTGCCCGATCTTGAGTCCGCTTCTTTGCGTCCACTTCTGCCAGTTCTCTATTGAACTGGGACATCTGAGAGCGGACTCTGCGAGCCTGTGCCTCGTCGTCCGAGTCTGCTGATCTTTGACCATCACTGTTCGCACGACCTCTGCGACTCCGCATAGAAAGCCGCGACCGAGGCTGTTCTAGACTGTAGCCATAGTGGCTGCGGTATTTGGAAGCTTCACTGGGCTCCAATTTTGCGAGACGCTCCGCCGCGAGTTTCTGCGCTGCTTCTTGAAGGTGGATGTATTGCATGGCTTGCTGCTTGATATCTTGGTCTGCTGATGGCTGCCTACCATGAGCTTTGCCGGCTGCCGCGAATCCGTCACTTCGTGGCGCAAGAGCAGCAGCAGCAGAAGCTTCGTCGATACGACGCTGTTGAACCTCGTACATCTTCTTAGCCATAGATATAGCAGCACCACGGAGTGCCTCGTTGTGTCTCTTCTCTTCCACCTCTATCGCCACGGGCGGATGCTCAGTGTACATCTCCCGCGGAACATTGTTTCCAATATTCTGCACGCGTGCCGCTTGCATCGCTGGCGAGTCTAAGCGGTTCGAATCTTTGACTCTGGTAGATGGTCGGCTGGCCATAGTAGCCGCGTTCAGGGCGTTGTGAGCTGCGTTTGCTTGGTCGGGATAAAGCGCAACGGGTGTAGGTGTAGACCCGGATCTTGACCTGCCAGATAAGGCGCCTGTCGCAGCCATCAAGGCTCTCTTTCGGCCATCTTCTGTGTAGCCGTAGTCCAATTGAGGGCTGAGGTTTTTCTTGCGCATGGCCTGATCAGCAGCGGAATGTCCGGCCTCGCTGTCCTGAGGCTGCCACCACTCAAGCTTCCCGCCATCCTTGTGAGCGAGCAATGCCGCTTTCGAGCCGGCTGCACTCAGTTCCGGTTTCCACAAGGGTGCCATCTTGTAATCCTTGGCTAACATCGCGGCCTTGCCAGCTTCGGAGGAGGTCTCTGGCTTCCAGAGCGGAGCCATCTTATAGTCCTTCGCTAGTGTTGCAGCCTGGAGGCCGGAAGATTGGGTGTTGATGCCCACTACAGGAAAGCTGGGAAGGTCTTGCGCTTTCGCATATTTCAGGGATGTCGCGGCACCTGTACAAAAGAAAGTCAACACCAAGGGATAGTCAATATCGCACATCGTAACGAGAACATACTGGCCGAAGAAAGCTTGCCGTCCGCATCTAGAACACTCCGTCCTTGCTCCGGTTTGGCGCCATACAGCGCCGCGCTTGCCGCCCCATCCTGCAACTTCGTGCTCTTCCCATGAACCGAAGGGTCGGGACAGGATACCTCGCCGGGCGCAGTGAGATGATGATCGCGACCGGGATGTAACAGCTCCTCCTTGGTATGGCGGCGAGCGGGTTCCGTGTGTCCTATGTGCGGCTCAGCCATGGCTGAAATTGCGCCGCTCTGGTCCTCGTAGGTCTCCGCAGATACGACACCGCGACCCGTTCCAAGTGTGTGACGCGGCTCAGACGTCTGATCTGTTGCGATCTTCTGATGCGCCTCGTTTGCTCGACTCTCTTCAGGCGCTCGGTCTTCTGTAGAGGGCTGGTCTGGCGCAGATGTTTGGTGTCCTTGTCCTTCCGGCGCTTCGCGTGGCTGGGGATGTTCTTCAGACACCTGTTCCGGATCGTAGGGCTGATCGTTGCTGTCGCCGAATATAGCGTTCTTGATCAGATCCATGTGCCCCGTGTTGGATGTCGGTGGAGATGGGAGACGAAGACGAACAGAAAGACGAAGTGGGTGTGCTTGCGAGCCGATACGTGCCCTGCTCTCGAGCTTGTGGCTGTGGAATACCGATGACGTAGCAGCACAACCCTTCGTCTTGTCGCACGTTGATCACCGGCAAGACGCTCCGAGGAACAATGGAAGTCGAATGCTCTATACGCGTACATCTAGTACTATTGTTGGGTGCGAAGCACGCAACACACAGACACCTACACCATCTACACCATCTACACGGCCTGTAGGCCTACAATCCCAATCCGGACTTGATGACAAGACTCAAGATGTGAACGCCGCGTGCTACTCTCATGTTGACCCAAGTCGTGCGCCTTCTTGATTTGGGGAACTTGCCTCACTTCCCTCACCTCTGTCTGCCACTCCATCTTGCTCCTGCTCTGCTTCCCGTCCCTCCTGTCCCGCACCATGTCGTCTGCCCCCTTCGACAACCTGCTCAACTTCCGCGACGTGGCCGAGAGCGTAAACAAGCATGCCGGGCGTGAGTGAGTTGGTCTGGACCAGCACGGTCGTGCTCTCACGTACGCCTTCCTGATGTACGTGGCTTGAAAAGGATCATGACACCCGGGCTGCTGTACCGTAGTGCGAGACCAGGTACGTGTAAGCGTGTTGTCTCTACTGCTGTTATCTCACCCTCTTGCTCTCCACGATTCTGTAGAGCCGCTGTCCCGTTGAGTTCTCCTGTATCGGACCAGGAACACAAGAACTCTGTTGCATGCAGAAATCACGTCAGAACTCTTCGTCCTCACATACCCGATACGCTATTCCATCTTGCCCGCTCAGGGTTGTGTACATATGCACGATCGTTCCGTCAGATGAGCCGACCCGCTATACACAGATGATGCCTCGCCCGCCGACCGCCAACGACTCGTCAACGAGTACGGAATCAAGACCATCATAGATCTGCGTACCGAGTGACGCCTCTCACACTCCGTCTCCTACCAGCACACTTACTGACCGAAACTCCCAGTTCTGAGCGACTCGCGCAGGCCGAGAAACACGGCAGTAGAAACACGGCGCGCGACACGGCCCACCCACTCGACATCCCAGGCATCGCCTACCGCTGCATCAACTTCAACGGGCCGGCGTACTCACGAGCCTTGCTGAAGCAGTTAACGTGGGGTCAGGTGCGTTGTCCCGGACACCCATCAGCCGGCCTCTGTGACATGAAGCTCATCAAACCCTACGCAGACCGCACGCTTCCTCACCCTCTACGCCTTCAACGACCGCGCCTCCGCCATCGCTATCCTTGGTAGATCTGCCATCGCGCCGCACGGCCTCCTCGGCCTCGCCACCTCGACACTGACCTACAGCGGCGCCGCCATCCGCGCCCTGTTCACCCTCCTCTACGCCCCTTTACCCCCCACCACCCCTTCTCCCAACCCCACCTACCCAATCCTAATCCACTGCACCCAAGGCAAAGACCGCACCGGCTTGTCCATCCTGCTCCTGCTCTTGCTCCTCCACGCCCCGCTCTCCGCCATCGCCGCCGACTACGCCGCCTCGGAGGCGGAACTCCTGCCAGAGTTGAACGAAAGGCTGGCGCAGATCCGCGCAATGGGCCTGCCGGATGCGTTTGCGCACTGTGAGGACGGGTGGACAGAGAGTCTGAGCCAGTGGTTGGACGAGCGGTATGGAGGCGTCGAGGCGTATTTGGGCAGCGTGGGCGTGAGGAGGGCGGAGTGCGAGTGGCTTAGGGATGCATTGGGCGTGCGAGGTGGTGGGAATTAGATGTGTTTCTAGCTGCGTATCGAGCGTTTTGCCTTCCGGTTTCCTCATGTTCATTCGGGCTTTGGACCATGTGTGGTGTGTCCAGTCTCCGACTTTATTTTTCCCGGTCCTCAGTTTCACTTTTCCCAGTCTCCGATCTCTACTTTGCTGGCCTCTAATTCGACCTCGCCCAGTCCCCGACTCGACGTCACCGATCCTCGTTCCTGACTTCACAAATCCCAGTCTCCAGCTTCACACATGGCTCCTCCCATAGCCTCGACCACCCCAGCCCGACAACCCCACTCCACTCCACTCCACTCCACTCCCCCCCAAGCCCTCCGATCAATACCGCTCAAGGAGCCAGACCCTCCTCTCCTCCTCTCCCATGTCCCCCAGCATCGTCTGCTCGGCTCGCTTCATAGCCACATAGTCGCCGACGAGGCGAGCGCCCAGCACCTCGGCCAACGCGCCGTCCTGCTCCAGCGCGGCCAGCGACGTGTGGATGTCTGGTGGCAGCCTGCGCGTGATTCCCAGCTCCTCGCGCTGCTCGGGGGTGAGCTGGCTGGGGTTCTCTGCACGATCTCCGTCAGCGCTCGATGGCGGGTGGTGAAGGCAGGCGCGAACAGGCACCGAAGGCGTGCGCTCGCAGCACTTACGCAGGCAGTCCTTCACCCCCGCCCCCGCCGCCGCCCCACTCCCCTCCCGCAGCCCCAGCAGTCCCGCGCCCAAGAGCGCGGCAACGGCGAGGTACATGTTCGCCAAGCCGTCCAGACACCTGACCTCCCACCGGCCCCGCTCCACCCGCCGCAGCGGCGTCTCGCGGTTCTGCGAGCCCCACGCCACCCACGTCCCGCCCATCCAGGCGTCGTCCCTGACGCGGCCGTAGCTGGCCGCCTCGGGCAGCGTGAAGGCGCAGACGGCGTCGAGGTGCGCGAGCACGCCGGCGACGAAGAAGGCACCCTCGCGCTCGGGCGGGTGCAGCGGCGTCGGGTGCAGGGTGGCGCGCAGGCCGTGCGAGGCCGCCAGCTGCTGCACCACCTGCCGCGCCTGGAGCAGCGTGTCGACGGCCTCGAGGGCCGGCAGCGGCGCCAGGACGAACTCGTACTGGCCCTGTCCGGACTCGGTGTGGAACTGTTGGACGGCGATGCCGATGCCGAGCAGGGCCTTGACGATCTCGGCGAGGAGGGGCAGCGAGGTTCCGTACTGCTCGTCGGTCAGGCTGCTCCAGGCTTGGTTGGTCGTCCAGGGCTCGAAGGTTGCGGACGGCCCGGATACGCGGCGGAGGAAGGTCACTTCGATCTCGAAGCCGACGAGGAAGGTTATGTCGTGTTCATCTTTGGCCCACTGCAGCAGCCTCTGCAGGAGTCCCCGCGGACATTCGGGCAAGATCTGGCCGGGCCCGTCGTGGAAGAAAGCATGGACGGTCGCCGACGGGAGCGGATGCTGCGCGTGCGTACGACGGAGCGTTGACAGGTCTGGTCTGACGTACATCTGGCCGACGGGCGTGCAAGCGGGAGTCACAGCGTCGTTCTGCAACGTGCCGGTGTTGCCACGTGAGATGCCTATACCCGCGTCCTTCTCTACAAGACGGCTGAACTCCGCGATGGGAAGGATGCGCGTACGTGTGGTTGCCATGTAGTCGAGCCACTGTATGCACACAAACTCGACTGCGGGCTCACGTTGCAGGAAGTTCTCCAGCAGCTGGCGGCCGTCTGCGCTGCCCCGAGACATGGCCTTGCTGGAAGTCGTAGCAGTGTCAATCTGCAGTGTTTCTCCAAGAGCGTACAAGTCGTTGGAGTTGTTGAACATGACGTCCCTGACGAAATCGATTGCCTGGGACGCCGACAGGTCTTCTTTGTGGACGTAGTCTACAAGAACCTAAATGGAGGGTGTCAGAAAGTGTGTGCTTGGCCACAAGGGCAACAAGAAAGCATTCTACAGTGGTAAAAAGTGGATCGTTGACAGGTTCAGACACATATTGACCAGGAACTGATGTTCAAGAGAAAGGAGACCGGCATGTGTAAACAGTCGAAGGCTGAATACAGAGGTCGCGCAGTGGAACACCACGAGGCAGCCCCGCTCGTTTCTAACGCCATAACTCCATCTCAGAGCGAACTGTGGACAGGAACTTCCACAAGGTCTGAACATCAAACGTGAATATGCTAAGTATCAGGTGCTTCGAAGAGACGAAAGGAACATATGTGTTGGTCATCGACGGCACTCAATTATTGACCCGTGATCGGGTTGGAGCACTGGCAACAGTCAAATACAAAGGAGTGGACGGAATAGTTGAGGTCTTTCTATAGACTCTGGAGACAAGACACTTGATAACATGGAAGCATCCGGCTGTAGCCAGTACCACACATCGCGACCTATGGTGTGATTGTCTATGAATCCGTCGCGGAATCTTGAGATGTCTACTTGTCTGAATGCTTCCACCCCAGCCATGGAAACAAAAACAATGGCGCGCATAAGGGAAAAAATCTAGTTACCTCCTCAAGGACTTCCCTGAACTGCTTGTTCGCTAGCCAGTACGTTTCAGGGAACCAGTGGCCATCAGTACTCCACAAAAGCTTGCTGGTGGGCACAAGCTCGAGCGCTTGACGGACAATTGATAATTGGCCATCCCTACTCAGCATAGGAAACACCTCACCGATGTCCAGATATACATTCTTGAAGACCGTTGCAAGGTATCCAGCCTCGCGGGTATAGGGATACGAAGAGTGAAGGAGCACGAAAGGAACCGTTGGGTAGCGCTCGATGAGTGGCTGCAAGTGTGCTGGGTTAGAGAGCAGTAGGTCGATGTCAGCATCGCCCAGACCAGTGTGGAATTGCACCGGCTTTGCCTTCCCGGAGTCTGAAAGACTTCTCAACAACAACTCGACAAGCGCGTCGTTGAAGCCTTTGTGCTCGAGCCGATATTCGCCTCTCCTGCACGAAACTACCCACTCTTTGAACGAGGCTCTAATCGATTCTATCGTCTCTGCGTTAGTGGGTCGGATATCCAGACCGGTACGATAGCATATAACACTCTTGAATCCTACAACTTCTGGATCCGATATCGCTGCTTCAATATCCGCTAGGAACGCTTCTTTGAACTGTGTCCAGATCCGGTTAATATCATCGTCCCTGCTTTCATAGTTGTCCTCATGCCAGCTCGACTGCTCGCCGGATGTTAGCACTTCCATTAGGTCTTGTGCAACAGTTTCGATCCGAACAATTCTCTTTGTCTTGCTGGTCGTAAACTGGTCATGCCAATCGTACTCATGTACAGTATCGGAATCCAGCCCGTCATCCATGAGGATACAATGGGTTCCCTCGAGACATCGTTTGATGAGGCCGTTCGAATCGTCTTTCAGCGTCTGCGCCCGCTTCGTGACAATCTCATCCCAACTAGCTGCTGCATCGCAGTCATATAACTCTCTCAGCTGTCTCGCCGCCCGGATATGTGACAGACTCTTGAACGTGTCCTTCAATGCCTCGCCGTGAGCTTCTGTCGTGATGGTCTCGAAAGCATAAGTTCCCAGTTCGGTCGGCCTGAGTAAGTTGTGAGCGTGATTATCGATGATGGGGCAGGTCCGAATGACAGTCCTGAGGTCGTCGAGTAAGGGACTGTGCTGCATTGTTCGTGAATTGATTGATCGTGCGAGATACTGACATGGCTGAGGCGGGTGGATGAGAGTAAACATGGGGTAGATTGCACCAGTCATGCCTATCGCTATCGAGGCGGCGCATGACTCGCTGCTCAGAAATCTTGCACCTCCGCCCACCGTCGTGACATTGACCATCTTCGCACACCCACGATCGCATAACCCAAAGACAGGCCCCACTGTAGGTACACACCGTAGTAGTGCACATCTGCACCATCCAAATCAACCCGAGAACAGAGACGCACGCAGCCCACACCGAGCACGATGGTCCGCAAACTGAAGCACCACGAGCAGCGGCTGCTGCGCAAAGTCGACTTCACGACCTACGCCTCCGACAACCAACACCGGGAAGCGGCGATCCTGCGGCGCTACGCCATCCAGCGGCCCTCGGACTACAGCGCCTACAACCGGCTCTGCGGCTCCCTCAAGCAGCTCGCGCACCGCCTCGCCAACCTCGCGCCCGACGACGCCTTCCGCCGCAAGCACGAGGACCTGCTGCTGGCCAAGCTGTTCGACATCGGCGTGCTGGGCGCCGGCGCCGGCGGGACGGGCAAGCTGAGCGACGTCGAGCGGAAACTGACGGTGGCCGCGCTGTGTCGGCGCAGGCTGGGCGTCGTGATGACGAGGCTGGGGATGGCGGACACGGTGCAGGCAGCGGTGAAATTCGTGGAGCAGGGCCACGTCAGGGTGGGAACGGAGGTCGTTACCGACCCGGCGTTTTTGGTGACGAGGTGAGTGGTGTACCACGGTGGAGATTCTGCTTGGCGGGTTGAGAGCAGATGCGAGGGGAGTCGCAGGCTAATGCAGGGTTACATCAGGAACATGGAGGACTTCGTGACGTGGGTCGACTCGTCGAAGATCAAAAGGAACATCTTGAGGTATCGGGACAAGCTGGACGACTTCGACTTGCTATAGGCGCGGCTGCGGTCCGGTCGACGCGTACGGATGTTGGGCGCTGCATTGGTCGGCGTTCTGGATCCCTTGCATTTACTGGTGTTGCGGAGAGGACTCGTGTAAGACCGACTGGGCTCCTAGTTTCATTTCGGAGCCGGGACTGGCCAGGGGTGGGCATCGTACCTGGGGAAAAGGTGTTTCAGTATGCATCGAATACATTGAATTTAACAACAGCGACAACCCCTCTCATCGAGCAGTCGTACGTTGTACAGGGTATTAGAAACTCATCGTAAGCTACGCCAGTCCATCATCAGAATAGCTCGCGCAAAGGAAAGCCAACTGGTACAACCCAGAAACGCCACAATCCTCGAACCTCCAGACCGCCTAGTACGTTGCGCTCTGATGCGTCTCCTCAGCACCAGTGGGATACGGCGTCTGGCCCGGGTAGACTCCAGACGCTGCGCTCGTCTCCCTCCGCTCCGGCGATTCCTGCCTGTACGCCGGATGCACCGTCTCCTCTTGCTGTATCACCCGTTGCGGTGAGCTGTACCCCGACGTACCAACTCCGCCTTCGCTGTATCCCGAAGTGGTGACTCCAACTCCGCCGCCGCTAGCCGGCATGGCGTTCGCAGCCAGTCCTCCCGCCGAGCTATGGATTGGCTCGTGGCTCGGGGCCCACGCCCTCAACTCGTCCTCTGCATCATTCAAGATCTGTCGTGCAACTTCCGCGCCGTCGAACGCCGGATGCGCATCGCCTGGCACAATCGGCGTGTCGTCGAGCAGATTGAGGACGCGGCGGGCTTGGCGCGCGAGCAGGATCTGCTTCTCGGCGCGCTCGATGGTCGCAGCGAAGTGCACGTCATAGGCTTCTTTGAACTTTTGACGGGTTATATTGGTGAGCTGCGCTTCTGCGACGAGGGATTGTGCTTCGGCGCGTACGAGCTCCTGCTCGAGTTGGATGATCTTGGTAGATGTGGGCTCTTTGTATTTAAGCTTTTGAATCTCGTCCGCGACCTGTGCACGAGTCAGTCGATGATCATTGCCAGGGCCCATGTGTTTCAGAACAGCTGTGGAAGAGTGGAAGCACAGCTTGGGGAAACAGAGGGTTTCAAGCCCTAGGAACACATCGATCATCGGAGTAAGTCGTCATCCATACCTTCGCTTTGTGATCCCTACTCGGCTGCACAGAGCTCTCCGTGTTGCGAATCTGCTTGAGAACACCCCTCGAGTCCTCCAAATTCTGCGCAAACAGGTCCTCCTGCTCCGCAATCTCCGCCATCAGCACGCCCAGCTTGTCCGAAATGTCCGACACCGCATCGTCGCCCGTCGACTCGCCCCAATCGCTGAGCTGCGACGCTATTGACGCGCGCTCGCGGCCGGCCGCCTCGTATGCGCTGATGGCGTGGTTCTCGGTCTTGATGAGCTTGTATAGCTTCTTGCTCAACTCGGACTGCTGCATGCCGCGCAGACTGGCCATGGTGAAGCGGTGTCTTGTCGAGCTTTTCTCGTGCGAGGAGCCGGTGGTCGAGGCATTGTCCTTCTTTGAGCGTACGGAAAGTGATCGGTTCCTTTGACGGATGGGGAGTATGTTCAGCGATCTGGATCTTGAAGGTGTGCGAGAGTAGGGCGGTGGGGGTGGAGGAGGGTAGAAGGAGATAGCCATTGTGAGGAAGATGGGAAAGTAAATTTGAAGGACAAGTCCTGACAATGGCGCAATAAGGCGAGCAAGGGAGATAAAACAGATGGGGAAGGTGTTGGCTTGCTTGCTCTGCACTGTGCCAGGAGTCTCGATGCTGGGTTATGCGACGAGATGCTTGATGTGTGAAGGAGCGAAGGGACGGACGGAGACCGGCTTACATGGTGACTCTAGGTTATGCTCGCTGTCTTATACAGGTCTGCGAAGCTACTGTTAGCAGCGAGTCCTCCGCACGGTCGCACATCGAGGCCCGTTCTCAGGCCAGCGGCTGCGTACTTTGCGTGAGCGGCTCTGCGCGGCGGAAGGTACTGCTACGGGTGGGTATCGTGCTGGAATCTGACACAGTGGTTCCTAGAAGTGTAGGCGCTGTCGAATCGTTGGTAGGGTGGGAGTCGAAGCAGCCGAGTGTTTCAAGTGCGAAGGAGGCTTCTGAAGCTGCGTGGTGGTGTTTGCGAGGGGAGGACTGAGTGGTGCTCGGGGGTGGGAGGTAGAAGCGCCGGGTCTCTCGGCAGGTCATGTATATATAGCTGCATTCCTGCAGGGTCCAAACACAAACACATGTTACGAGCAGCAGCAGCAGCATGAAGCCTTGTCGGGGGCTTCGAAGAGGACAAACATCGTCCACAAGATATGTTATCGTTGAAAGTCCTGCAACCATCGAGCATCGCAAGCACATTCCGGCGACCTCCCATCTTCCCACAACGCCTAGGAACCACCCTGTAACGCCTTGGCTATCCGCACAGATACCCATCCCGTAGCCCTAAGCATCCGTCCTCCCAATCTCTACCCTTGCCCTCCCCTCTCACCCAGGCTCGTTCCCAACTCATCTCTGAACATAAGCGACGCTCCTCCTCCCATACTCCAGCGGCGCCCTCGGCGTCACGTACACCACCTGCGGCTGGCTGCGCCGATAATTACTATCGTAGCTCTTGCGGTAGCTGTGCGTCGAGTTGCGCGGCATCGAGGCGCGGCGAACGGCTGTCGAGGAGTGGCGTGGGGAGCTGACGTGGTAGGTTGAGGCGCGCGGGGGAGGGTCGTTCAGCGGGTGCCGGACGGAGGATTCTTTGGTCGTGATGAGGCACATGGCTTTAGGGGCTTTGGGCGAGAGGTACTGTGGTCGAGGGCTTCGTGAGAGGATGTGGTGCTGGAGGGGGAGACGGTTCTTTGGCGCTGCGGTGATGCAGAGACGGACAGCTTGTGGAGGTAGGAGTCGTCTCGATTGCGCGACTGCCGGTAGCTAGGTATATAAAGGTTGGAAGGGGCAGTGCTCAACCTATCGACCTCAGCTGCGACCGCATGCCCGAATTCTGAGCACCGCCTCGGGGGCTTAGCATGCCACATCAAGCCGGAGAGGATGTTTGGGAGTAGTGGTACAGCTGTTGAGTGGTCCGAATTGTGGGCCAAGATCTCCTCTTCGCTCGGAAGTATCTTATACAAAGGTACTAGGCAAACATGGCATAAGTGCTGCGGACTTCGTGTGGGATATTGAGGGTAAGAACACAGGCGGTATACTCATTTAGAGAACGACTGTGCTGCACACATTCTGCAAGGCCGAGAGCTTTGAGACCTTTAGCCAAGTCCACCATCCACTAAGTAACACCAAGAGCACAATACAACCAGGGGAGAACCTTTGCCAGGAGATGAACGTCGGCAGAATACGACAATCAAGAGACAACACTTCAAATCACATTGCTCATGTCCATCGTACTAGGCACCAGACTCTGCCTCGACCTGTTTGGGCTGTCGATCTCCATAGCTCCACTCATCACTCTCACGACCTTCCTGTCCTTGTTCGGTTTCGCTACGAGCACCTGGGCTGGACACACGACGATCTCGTCTTCGCCCTCACCATTGTCGTTGCCTTTCTTCACCACAAGCGGAAATAGCACGATCTTAACGACTGCACGTGCCGCTTCCAGATCGCTGTTTGACGTTGTTTCTCCCGATCGCTCGTTCATAAGACTTGCGTTGAATAGCACTTTGCTGACGAGATCGCCGTTTGTGTCGTATTCGGGCTGGAGAGGCGGCAGCATGATATACTCCGGCCGTTGTGTGCGCATCTCGATTGAAAGATCGACGGCCAGGCGCATGACGTTGCGAAGGGAGTCCTGGACTTGGTGCTCGAGGTGAGAAGGAGGAGGTAAGAGCACAACAAGGGTTTGGTAGATCTCCTGCACAACTGCTTCTGTGTCTTGAGCGCGCTGGGACTGGAAAGCTTGGCGCCTGGCCAGGAGTGTAAGGGTTGTGGCACGCCATTGTGCGACTGCGCGTTGTGGACCTGCCGTATTATCAGTACAAACTTTGAAGGAGTCTGCGAGTGGTGTTATTGACTCACCAACTTCCAAAAGTATCTTCTCCAAAGCCTTCAGTTTTTGGCGTTGTTCGCGATCCATGCCAAACAAATATCGCGTGAAGACGTATTCCCACACCATTGTCATCACCACTGACATGAACACATCACGTCGCTTAGTCCGGTCGGCGAGTAGCATGTCAACGTCCGAGCCGTCGAGAATGGCATTGTCCAGCCTAGCCTCGATCTTCTCATCCGCGATCTCCGAAGAGAGACGGCACGCACGGTTGTCGGAGAACTTCGAGAATCTCAACACCCACTGCTGCACGTGTTGACACAGCTTCTGACATGCGCTGTCGAAGTAGTCCTCATCCCGTGAACTGAGAAAGTCGTCCGACTTGGCGGCTAGGATTTGGCGCTGCAGTGCTCTGATTTGCTCGGTAGCGATATCCAGCTCTTCGCGCAGGCGACGGATCTCTGCATTCTTCTCCTCCAGAGCGTTCGCAATCTCTTGTCGCACAAGTTCTTCCATGCCAGTAGAGAGGTCGCCATGTCGTTGTCGGAGGATCTCGAGCTCTCGGGAAGACTGCTGCCATTGATCGTGCACTTGAGCATGCTCAGCTTGCAAAGTGGCGTACCGCTCGTTGGTATCGGCGGACAAGTTCCGGTTGGCCTCGGTCAGCTGGCCGTTGTGTTCATTCAGTCTTGCGATTTCTTGCTGCAGCGATTCGAGAATGACTCGGATCTTTTGGATTTCAGAGTCTTTTTCACGTATCATCAGATCACGTGCTTCGACGGCTTCGTGCAGCGATGGGCCATCGACGTCGCGTTGGTAACTGGCGGTTTGGGAGTCTTGCCTAGCCTTGTCTTTGGCTCCTTGCAGCATGCAATTCTCGGACGTCAATCGATCGAGTCGTTGTTCGAGCTCGAGAACTTGCATGCTCTGCCGCTTTCGCATGCTTGGCGGTCGCGTTGGCGAACGAGGTGAGCCCTGCACGTCACCCCAACCCTCCTGCAAAACCATCGAGTCAGAGACGACTGCTATCGAACGTGCATCCACCGCAGCATCAGCATTACTTACGTAGACATTAGCCATGTCCCGAGCTTGGGGTGTGTTGTGTTCGGCTTGTTTGTTGTTGGAAGTTCCTCCAAGTGGAGGTTCAATACTGATGCTCTTAAGCGAGGGTTTAGCGCCGTTTTCTTTCGCTTGGCCATATTTGCTCGCCGCCCTCAAATCACCAGAAAGACTGCGATCAACTCGTCGCAAAGGCGGCGTCGCCGAACGATTGCTGATCATGCTTAATGACCGAAACTGCTCAGGTGCCTTGAAGCGGCTGATACTGCCTCCAGACTGGTTGCTTTGAACACTCGATGGACGTTGTTCGTGAGCTTCTTGCTTCGACCGATCAAGACTGAGAGTTCTGACGATGCCTACTGTGTCTTGCCCCTCGTCCACGGACCGCCACGAAGGCCGGGTAGTCAGTCCATCCGGCGACAGAGGTGACTTTGCTCTAAAGGCAAAATGGACGTCTTGGTCTCCAAGTGGCCTTGCTGAGACTCCTTGCGAAGATCGCATGCGATCGCGGAACGACTGTACAGGCGTCGAGGTTCGACGAGCCGCTTTGACTCCATGTTCAGGTGAACCCACATCCGAGACTGCACGGCCTTTCTTGTTCAACGGAGAGCCTTCAGGGCTGTATTCACTGATAGGGTTCAAGCGAGCGTGGAAATTTTCGGAGAGGTATTGCGGTCCGTGATCTTCTTCGACGGCTTCCATTTGCCGGACCCGTATAGGTTCTGTAACGAACCCCATGCCTACCTCTTCCTTTGGGGTAGATCCAACGAGCCCTCGCAAGGTCTGCTTGGTGGATGGTGGAGATTGAAACAAGTGTGGCGCCCGATCCTTGGTCGTAGACTTAATAGGTGAGGGTGATGCGATCGCTTCTGAAGTTTCGGTTCCGGGTGTTCTGTCTTGCTGGATAGTGTTTCCCTGTGATTGTGGCGTAGCTTCAACTGAGCGTGTCATTCCAGCCTGGACGTTGTCTTTTGGAGGCTGTTGGCCGGACACCGAGAACCCCCAGTCGGGGTTGACTTGCACAGAAACCCTTAAAGGCCCCGCAGAACTGCTGTCTGTGTCAGTGAGACGGGGAGATTCGTAACGAAGGTCGCGTCCCTTTGACACCTCGTTGTCAGGGGTGGCAAGCCTAGAGCCCTCTGCCGAAGACCATGGCACCACTGGACTTCTCGTCGAGTCTTGATAGCCACTGTCGCGAACATACTCGTGCACTGGCACTGAGTGTGATAGCATGGGAGAATCAGGGATTTGTAGGCCGCTGTCGCGATTCGGTGGGAAACCCCACGCTGGTTCCGGTGCAAAAAGAATCCCCCTGTTAGCAGAAGGATAACGCATCGCGTTCGGTACTTCCTGATGATTTTCTAGACCAGCTGCAGGAGCATTGGAACTTCCAGACACGTCGTGTGAAGGTTGCCCTGTTATGACAGTTGGCAAGGATTGGGACACCTCTGATGTATGCAGCATTCTAGTGTCATCGCCCTGATTGTGAAAGCTTCCATCCGAAGGCCTGGTATCGATCGTGTGTATTGATGGCGCTCTGCGCTTCACACGCTGCAAGCCCGGAAACAGCGTCGCCAGTTTGTTCTGTGCTCTTTGAGGAGATCCATGGTCTTGATGAGAGGATTCATCGTGGGGTAGCGCCATAAGGCTAGTCAGAGGGTTGGAGGCCGCAGGCAGGTCAAGCATTCCTTTGAGCTCCTGCGGCAAACCGGATTGTAGTTCTGGCATCAATGTCTCTTCTCGTCCAGGTGCTTGTACACCGCCAGCAAGTTGTGTCTCAACGGCATAGAATTCAATTGGTTCTCGTTCTGCAGCAGGTGAGGGCGGTTGACTTGACTTCTTGCTTTTCTTTCCCTTCTTTCTAGAGATGCTGAGGCCGGGAGAACTGTTGTCGTCGTCCAACTGAATTGCTTGTACATCTGCATCAATTGGCATCAAGGCCGTGTTCGTGTTGGGGGTCCCCACCGACGTCTCAGCCATGGCAAAGCTCGCAGCCCTGGGATTATCCGAGGCCTGCAGACTCGACGGACTTGCTGCCCTACTGCATTCCTCAATTGCTTGCTGTTTCTTCGCTTTCTTGCTCTTTTTCCTTTCGTTATTCGAAGGTAACAGATTGTCCTTTGGCAGTCGTTCAGGTTCTTTTTCGTGATCGTTGTCCACAAATGCTGCAGCCGGTGGCTCACCCGGAACTGATTGTTGGTGGTCGCAAACCGCAGCTAGGGGATCGTTTGGCAGACTATGGTTCAATGAACGTCTATCAGTTTGAACATCATCGAATATCAGAGTATCATCGTTGACCTTGTCTGGGCCTTGCAGATCTCCTTGTGTTGTCATGTCATCAGCCCCGAGAGTCCCAGCCCCGAGAACAACGTCTGTTTGTAATGCCTCTGCCAATTGATGGGTTTCATCATCACCGGGGACTTCCCATAGCTGGAACTGATTCTTCTTACTTTTCTTTCTCTTCTCTCCCTTCTTTCCAGGAGCAAGAGAATACTCGGCGGAGTCTGGTTGTTGTTGCACAACCTTTGCTGACTCTGCAGGAGTAAGCTCATCCCCAGTGAAACTTAGCAGCTCTCGTGCCGCTTCTGGAGCGTCTGTATTGTTCTCGGATGGTGTTGATATAGACGCTTCTACATCAAGTCCTGGGGAGGCTGTCCCTGTTTCTGTAGTGACAAGACCTTTCTTGGTAGCCTTTTTACCGTTCTTGTTTTTCTTCTTGCCTGTAAATGCCCACTCGTCTTCGGCTTCCTGTTCCTCTACCTGCGGTAAAGAAGATTTCTGCATAGCTGGAGTCTGCTCGATCTCATGCAGTTCATGCTGAGGAAGAGTTTGGTCGGGTTCTGCATGGGGACTTGTCTGCGGACTAAGAGGCCAACGACCGAACGAGGCGTCTTGTGGACCTCCCTCATTTGCATGTAGGCTATCTTTCTTGATTGGTTGATTCCACTCGTCATGTACTGGTACTGCGCCGATGTTTGGCTCTTTGAGCAGGGTGTCATCTAACATGTGGACTTCGTTCGCTGAGGCTGATCCTAGTCCATCTTCTGTGGCGTTCTCGGGTTCAATTCCCGAAAGGTACCAGTCGAACATTTTGGCTTTCTTCATTTTCTTGTTCTTCTTTGCAGGTAGGGTAAGTTGTTCAGACTCGACGGAGGCAGTCTGACCGCTTGGAATCTCCGGATTGTAGTCTGCATTGGTATCTCGAGTACTCCGAACCACGCTTTGATGTATTGCAGGGGTTGCCGACCCCGATACAATTTCAGGCGTCGCGCTTTGACCTTTCTTGCCCTTCTTCCACTTTTTCTTCCTGCTTTGCGTTGTGAAGAACTCATCCGGCTCTACTTCCGCTTGTCCAGCGGTCGGCGAACTGCGGGCGAACGTTGGGTCGTCCAAGACGATGCTAGGGTCGAATCCAGATCTATGGAGTCCGGCTGCTAGAGCAGCGGCGAATTCGGCCTCTTCCCCAGGATGCGTTCGGCCCGTATCGTTCTCAGATGCTTCGTGTGATGTATCTGGATTGGGTCCTGGCTCCCGTAGTGTCGAATTTTCATGCTCTCCCCCTACCGAGCCCTTCTTGTTCCTCTTCAATGTGGTCGTGAAGATCTTCTCTGGGTCATCGATAGTGGTCGCTCCTGGAGGTGAAGCCAGGCGGTGGAATATCGGGTCATTAATGACAAGGTTGGGGTTGAAACCCGACTCTTCCAACCCGGCTGCAAGGGTGGCTGCAAAGTCAATATCACCAGTTGGTTCAACAGTAGGGCCAGTCGTGGCCAGATCTCTCTGGAACTCGTTGATGCCATCTCCGCCCGCGGCGTACTTCGAGTGTGTCGGGGTCTCTTGCAAAGTTTTATGCTCAAGAGGTAGAGGAATTGCTGATGCTTCTGCGATCATGTCGTCCTCCAAGGTGTGCCCCTGCATGTTCCCGTGGTGGTCATGATCGCGAACGTCTTCGTACGCACTCTGACCATCGATCGAGCTTCGAAATGGCGGCGATTGAAATTCTCCAGCAGTTGGTCCGTCCGAGATAAATGTTGGGAGATCTGGTCCTTCAACGGAATCTCTCACACCAGAGACAATCGGTTGCTCCGCTGTGGAGTCGGTGGCGGCGGAGAAGTCATATAGAGTGGCTTTCGACTTCTTCGACTTCTTCTTGTCCTTCTTGCTCCTCGTTGTGGAGTATTGATCAGCTTTTGGCTCTACCAGTCGGGACTCACCCGTCTCGAGCGTTGGTTCATCGGCTTCAAGATTGTTCTCGGAAACCGAGGGTTGTTCGGTGGATCCATATTCAGCATTATCGATGCTTGTGGCAACGCATGATTCCACGAACGGCTCTGCAACCCCCGGCGATTCAAGAGTCGCTGTCCTGCTTTTATGCGGCTTTTTCTTGTCCTTTTTACTCTTCGTCAAGCTGTGGACCTCTAGTTCAGGCTCAAGGATCCCACCACCTTCGCCTTCGAGAGGCAGAACGTCCACGTCAGATCTACCTTCCGAAGCTCTTGTTAGCTGCCTGTCTCCTTCTGTTGCAAGATCTTCTGTGACATCCACCACACTTTCTCGTGTTGGAACGTGCTCGTCATCTGAGATAGAAGTTGACTCCCTTGCTTTCTTCTTGCTTTTTGCCATCTTGCTCGTTTTGGACGGGAAAAATCCCGCAGATAGGTCTACGCCTTCGGAGTTGTTACGATCTACGTCCGATGCGCTTTCGATGTGCTTTGACTTAAGTGACTCCTGTCGGTCTCGGAAAAAACCCTCAGGCTCCATCAAACCTTTTTTCAAAGGAGTGCCCGTTTGGATAGTATCATCCTCGAATACTTTTCTTGCTTGTTTCGCTTTCTTCCTGTCTTTCTTCTTGTCTTTCTTAGTCCTCTTGGCCATGCTGAACTCCTCAAACGAATCAGTTTCTCCGCCAACTGAGGCCGTTGGAGGTGTGGCGACCGAGCGAGTTTGCTCTGCAACTACAGTTTTAGAATTTGCACCGACCGCTTCAACATCGCGCCCGTCAAATGGATGATGAGGGGTAATGACTTCTTCGTCTCCTTCAGCGACTGAAGTCTCGATGTAGGGGTGTGGTCGATCGGCAGGAGCTTGTAAGTCTCCATTCCTTGTTAGTTGCCCCGATGGTTTTGCGAGCGACTCTGCAATATCATCGGATTGTTGACCTTCGTAGTGAGAAAGACCGACTTCATTTGCGACATTGCTGACTGGTAGATCACTCTCATATGATGCTAGGCCTTCTGAAGGTGGACACGCTAGCGTGCTTGAAGGTTGGTCAAGCTCTGAGGGCTCAACGTTGGTTGTCTCCCAAGCATAGGTGGCTTTCCCTGCCTTTTTTCCCTTTTTGTCTTTCTTCGATTTCTTCACGCTGAACTCTTGCAATGTCCCTGGCTCGCCCTGCATCACGACTGCTCGTTCTACCGCGGGTAGCTGGTCTTTCACCTCAGGAGGTGGCGTCGATGGCGTCGAACGCACTCTACCCTTCTTGCTCTTGCCACTCCTCTTTGATGAAGCTGAGGCCCAGTAATCGTCCTTGTTGTCTTCGTTAGATGGTTCTGCGAGACGGTGCTGATGTTCAAGTGCTCGCTCCGCATCCTCTAAAAGGTCATCGGGAGCGTCCGGTGCTACGAGGTCTATGGTTGCCATACTCCTGTTTTGCTCATACCCGCTAGGCTCGATTCCCGCAAGCGGAGTAGAGAAATCTGATCTCTGCTTTGCCTTCTTGCTTTTCTTGTCCCTTTTCTTCTTGGCAGTGGTACTATCCCATAAATTGTCAGTTTCGTCTTGCGATGGACGCTCTGCAGCATTTTCCGGGGATTCAAGGGGCAAGCTTGCGTCCCTGTCTGCCAAAGTATCGTCTTCGAGGAAACCAGACCCGATTGTCGGCTCGATGGGCCGCTCCGGTTCAAGTATCGTTTCAAGTGTAGGCGTAGCCGAGGTCGGTGCTGACTTGAGCTTCTTGCTTTTCTTTCCTTTCTTCTTGCCTAAAGCAGGTCCCCAAAACGTATCCGCATCTTCTGACTCGGGAACTGCTGGTAATGCATCGAAAGACAAGTCAGTGACTTGCTCTACTCCCCTTGTAGGCTGAATTTCTAGGGGTCCAAACTCCTCATCTTGGTCCGCCAACTCATCTCTGTTAGTTGGTTGTACGTCTCGTGCTCCAGGAGAGTCTTGAGGGTTAGACAGGTCAACTGGAGCGGCCTTCTTATCCTTCTTGGTCTTCTTGTTGTTCCTGCTGGAGGTGTACTCAACCGGGTCTTCATGCTTGGAGCTCTCAGTCACCAGCTCACCCTGCTCTCTCAAGATCTGGTTCAATTCTCCTTCATTTGCTGGCGAAAGCGCAAAATTCTCTGCGACCTTGACAGACTCGGCAGTTGTGACGTCGACAGGATTGTCATTGACTGCATGTAGAGAGGTGTCATCCACAGAAGCAATTTCAGATTGCGCAGTCTTTGGCTCGGGCTCTCTGGGGATTGTTCCATTCTTCGCTTTCTTATTGGGTGTCCAGAAGTCGTCGTCCATCTCTGGGTCAGGTGCTTCTAATTTCGAAAACGTCGGCTGGGCTTCTGCAGGAGCCTCACGAGGAAAAACGTTCTGACCCTCGTCTGCTCCTGCTCCAGGCTCAAGATTGTACTCAGTCACGGGTGTGTGCTCATCTCTAGCGTTGAGCTCTGCAGCAACCTCTTCTGCAGACCGGCCATTCGTAGACTCCACTTCAGGGCTTCGGGGCATCGGAAGTTTAGTCTTTCCCTTCTTGGTTTTCTTCTTGGTGCCAGGCAGCCAAGAGAACCAAGAGCTGCCAGCGGCCTCGTCACCTTCAGTTTCATCTTCAATAGAGGAGGGTTCGACAGCCGTTTTGCTCTGTTCGCGGTGCGGCCGAGTATCCGCAGCCAAGGCGTTCGGAATAGCCGAGTCATCTGGGCTTTGGGTAGTAGAGTGAAGTCGAGTCAACGTACGCTCTGACGCCGTGCTATGTGTGGGAGGAGACGGAACATCTTGACGTCGATGCGCTTCACGTTCTCCACGAACATCTTCAGTAGGAGGCAGTTCATCTAGGTCGAGTCCTTGATTACGGTCTTGTTCGCCGGAACCAATGTTCGCGTCGTCTGCTGCCGGCAAGGAATCCTTTTCGGGTGAGATCTCACCTGCTGGAGAAGGTTTGTTCGAGCAATCATGAAGACTCTCTTTTGGCAGACCGGTATCGTCCAGCCCACACGGCTCGTCACAGGGTTCAGAGATCACTTGTTCGTTTTCTGCGTGAGCTGCAGAGGACGGTCCGGCGTTGAATCCTACCACTGGCGATGCTCTGTCCGGGTCAAGCAGGCCATCGTCGCCCTCAGGGAGCGGGATGGCTTCGGGCAAGGTCAATGATTTGGAGGCTTCGGCTTGGATGGCTGTGTCTGCTGACTCCACCAGAGCTGTTGGCTGATCAGATGTGAGCAGCTCTTGGATTTGAGACTCAGCCTCAGCCCGAACGTTGTTTTTACTCTTCTTCGCTTTCTTGGACCTTTTACTGTGCACCGAAAATTCTGCTTCAGGCCAAGATTCGGGCCCATGTTCGCCAAATGGCGATGCCCCCACAGGGGCAACCAATGCCTCTTTAGTAGAGGGTTCATCTTCATGGACCCACGACATCGACTTCTCGCTCTTCTTGCCCTTGGATTTCTTCCTCTCCAGCGTGCGTCCTTCATCAAGTTCGTTAGGTATGGGAGCCTCATAGTAGAGTGTGTTCGACGCGGCGGTTGGTTCTGAACCTGGATCTGCGACGCGAGAGCCATCAGTGGCATCGTTTCCAGTGGAGTTTTCAATTGCGGGCTCAACCTCCCGTGGAGTCGAAGTTTGGGCCGCTGGTTCAGCCCAAAATTCTTGTTGCTGCTGCTTTTTCTTCCCCTTGCTTTTCTTCTTCTTGCTTGAGGCAAAGTATCCCTGATCTGGCTCGAGAGTGTTATCGATCTCGCTTTGCAAACCTCCACCATGCGCAACTAATGCCTTTACTACGGCATCGTCCTCGATCGGCATTCTAGCGATGTCTTGGACGCGATTGTCATGAAGCTGAGATACCCCATGAGGGATGCTGGTGCTAGGTACGAGGTCAAAGCCCGTCCTTGTGGAAGACTCGATCTCGATGGGGTGGTCTCCACCATCTTCATGCGTTGTGTTGATCACAGCCCATGGTTTCAATTGTGTATCGCTGTCCTGTCTAGCAATCGAAGCCTCGGTCTCCTCAGAGACACGCTCGCCAAGGCCACTGCGCTCTTGAAAATCTGCAATGTGTGGTTCCAGAGCCTTCTGGGCAAGGTCTGCGGCTGGCTCATCAGACCAGAAGTCTACAGGCTGTCGTTTCTTGCCCTTCTTGGATTTCTTGCGTGTCATCGACGGTTGGAAAACGTCGTCCTCGCTTTTGTGTTCTGCAGCTCGCATTGTGCTGGACTCTTCTGCAAGTTTCTCCTCTTGGGGCGAGACTTGCATAACATTGGTGTTCTGAGTGTCTGAAGGTGCCTCGAGCTCTGCATGCTGAGAACTGCTTGCATCGAATGTTGAGCTGACCGAGTCAGCTTCAAGCGCGTCACGGATCGTTTTGGTAGAGACAGTGGTCTGTCTATTCTCAAATGCAGAACTGACTGGTTCGGTGGCTTCATCAACCCACGTGTCTGAGTATCGCTTTTCCTTATTCTTGCCCTTCTTCGGCTTGCTCATTGGGAAACCCGCATCTGGTTGAGGATCTGTCGACCGTGTGGAGATATCATCTTCCGAGAAAGCGGACTTATCAGGAGGCGTAGAGGGTAAGGGAACTGCAGAGGCATCTTCCACAGTGGAGTTCTGCATCGAACTAGGAGAAGCAGGTACGTCCGATATCGCCTCAATTGAAGTAGCCGCACCATTGGCGGGCTCAGAGGGTTCCCAAACACGGCTGGACTCTTTTTGCTTCTTCTTTTTCTTTCCTTTGCCCTTAGGCTCCTTCGCGATTGATACGCTCTCATCCGTAGCTGGTACCAGATCCGCCTCGCGCTCGATTTCGTGTGTTTTCGGCGTGCGTTTCTCCGTGACATGCGTGTCGTGGTGTTGTTCTCCAATAGCGGGTTGGTTCAATAAGGCGGTTTTCGGTCCAAGATCGCCAGGGCTTTCCTTGATCTCGTCTCTGGAAGCCAATAGCGTAGGAGATTCTGTAGCGATAGCAGAACGCAGTTCAAACGCAGCGTCAGGTGCTCTCAACGCCACGTCCTCTCCGACACCAGCTGTCTCGGTATCAAGACTACCAGTCTCAATCTCTTCTCCAACAGCTGTGCTCTCCAATGGCGGTCCAGCAGCAGCAGAGAAGGAGACGCCACGGCTCTTCTTTCCCTTCTTATCCTTCTTCTCCCTTTTCGTCACATCTTTAACTGGCGGTGCAGGCTCAAACCACGAGTTGACTGCATCTTGAGCGTCCTGCTGCTGTGTAGCCTTCAGTTCTTGCAGAGAGAGCGGCTTGGAAGACTCAGGAATGGAGGCTCTGCCCAACTTCATCTCCTTGACGCCTTTTTTGCCCTTCTTTGAAGAGCCTGAACGAGACAAAGGCGGGCGGACTGAAACTCCTGCTGGTGTATACTCCTCGTTGACTGACGGCGCGTCGTGCTCCTTTTCACTTATGTATTCGGTTCTGTCTCTATCACTATCCCACACATCTTGGGAAAGAGGTTCATCGCTCTTCGAGGACATTTCATGCCTCATTAGTCCTGCGGCCGCGCCGACGATGGCTGCAGCTGCCACGTTGTTCATTGAGTCCGACGTAGAGGGTAGAACATCATCGTATGGAGACGACGGTCGACTCGTGGGCGATACGGGGAGCCGAGACAGCTCAGATGGAAGCTGCGCCAACTGTGTGTTGTCTACGTACGGATCGAAATAGCTCGTTAGAGAAGGTGGCGAAACGGCCTCACCCTGCGCAACTCGAGGAAGAGAGATTGCAGAACTTCTTTCTAGGTGAGTTAGTCGACTGGTGTCTGCGTTGTCGTAGTCAGGAACACTCATGATATCTGGAGGAAACTCGCTTGCTTTCGGCGTAGTCTGTTGCGAGTCCAGTATGTCCTCCTCCTCCTCAAGGCCACGATCTCCCACCATGGGGTCCGCAATCGCAATGAAAGGATCTTCGCCATGCTCACTGACCGCTGGCGACTGGAGTGCCGACTGAAACTCGTCCGACCCATGTGTAGATGAAGCCCTCGAGGTTTTGCGGCTTGGAGGAAGAGACGGCAGCATCTCCTCTATTTCTGGAGTCTTGCGATTCCGCTCCACAAGATACAGTGGACGGAACTCGGTGGAGTGCTTGAATTCAGTCGACCCCGGGCGGTTCTGGCGCGACCTAGTAGCTGATGCAGGAGAGCTGGGACTGATACCAATGGGCGAGCTGAAGCTTACAGAGTGCTCTCGAGGGACACCAGGAGACAGCGGAGGACGCCGAAAACGAAGGGGAACAGCAGTGGATGATGCTGCTCTCGTGTGCACAAGAGGACGTTGCGGAACGTCACCCAATGTGTCGGGTGACCCCGGCCCTGATAATGCCCGCAGACGCGGAACGTCGTCACTCCCGCCCTCGGACGTTGTTGGGGGCGGGTTGTCTGATGAAGAGTGCAAGGCTAAAGCAGGTTCGGAAGGTCGTTGTTCAGTGAACTCCTCTGCTGGTAGCGTCTGCAAAGTTGTTTGGTGATCCCCTATGGATGGATTCATCGATCGAGACTTCGCGTCTGGAGAGCTTACTCCAAGAGAACCGTTGGATGTGCGGGAGGCTGTATCCGATGTAGGAGGTCGATTCCTCGACAGCGACGACAAGTGAACCTCCTCTTGTTCTGCATGACGCAACGATGGTGGAGACGCAACCTCAAGTGCCCCAAGCTGTGGAAGAACGCCAAAGACTTGGTCTCCCTGGCTGGACGCCGCTGAAGGATCTTCGTTCATGTTGAGCTTTGGCTCAAGCCTTGACTCAAGCTCTGACACCAGGGATTCTGCCAGATCCTGAATGTTGTGCTCTTCGACAGCGAGTGATGAGGAGTGAGGAGGGCTAACGGGTAGAGGGGGCAGGTCCTCTACCCGCTCGTCTAAAAAAGACACATCGCGGTCGTTACTGGCGCTCTTGGCGCTATCGCCTGTGTCACGATCCTCCAAAGTGTTCAGCTGGAGCTCGTCGCCAAATTCGGGATGAGGAGAATGGAAAGGGCGATCTACCTTGGTAGCTGGGTGCTGGGTGTCCATACCTGCTTCATCATCACTGCCCTGACGGCTGCGCCGTTCGTGCTTGTGTTTCCCCTCGCTCCACTGGGACTGGCTGTCATAAGCGCCGTCGGCATACCTCGACCGGTTCTCGGACGGATTATTAGTAGACTCTACAGCTATACTTGCATTGTCACGTTCATTTGGACCAGGGTTTCCATGCTTCTTCTTCTTCTTCTTCTTTTCTTTGAGCTCCTGCTCACCGTTGTCCAAGTCATCGAAGGGAGGCTCACTTGGTGCTCCTTTGTTGGCCGCACCATCAGAAGACTTGCGGCTGAAGAGGCCAAGGATACCGACACTCTTCCCTTTCTTGGCCATAGGTGTATCAACCTCATACTCTGTTGCTGGAGACGACGTGGCAGATACGGTGTCATTATCATTGCTTCTGTCCTTCTTCGACTTCTTCTTTGACTTGCGCGAGCTTTCGTATAGGTCTGCAGGATCTGACGCGGCAACAGAGCGAGTATCTCGGTCGGGTGGTTCATGCCTATCACTCTCTCTCCGAGATTTGCGGTGCTTTGACTTCGTGCGATCACCACAGTCGTCCTCAATAGGTGCAGATGCAACAGAACGAACATAGCGGTCCAGATGACCGTCGCCACTGCCGCTCAATGAGCTCCGGCCCTCATGTGAGATCTTTGTGTCTTCGTAGTGGTCAATGGACGGCAAGACAACCGACTCGTCAGCCACGACAGGTGAAACGTCACTACCGTCCTTCTTCGAACTTCTGCTTTTCTTGCGGGACTTCTTGGGTAGCTCAAAGTCCTCGAAAGTCGCCTCTAGTACGTCTTGCGGGCTGCCGCAAAATTCATCCGCCGGCACTTCGGCTGAGAGTTGCGTAACGTCATGGTCTAGGGCTTCGTAGGACTCTATGTCCTGGTAGGACCTGTTCCGAGACTTCTTGGTTTTGAACTTGGACTTGGACTTATCGGGCACTTCAAAGTCGTCGAAAGTGGCTTCCATGCTGCCATTGGTGGGCTCATCGAGCGGCGTTTTGGGCAAAGGTGCCTCAAAAGCTTGACGCTGGGACCGAGCCGCGCCTTCGTCTTCCTTCAACTGCTTCGACTTCTTCGAATTTGCCTTTCTGGTCGCTTCGAAATTATCGAATTCAGATCCTATATCAGGGGCTGCGACTACACCAGCTTCCATACTCTCTAGTGCGTTGTTCTCTGAATATCGTTCTTCGAGCTCGGCACGATCGCGATCACTCGGGTGCCTTTCGGATACATCGACCTCACTTTGTGACAAAGGAACACCGGCCGCACTGATGTGAATGCTCGGCGAGCCTCCATCATTCTTAGGAACCTGAGCTCCGACGCAGTCGTCAAGAGGTACCTCGGTTCGCAAAGGGCTGCCTGGCGTTGGAGAGCTGAAACGCCCACTACTCCTCTTTTTACCCTTTTTCTTAGGCTTCTTTGCTTCCGTCAGTTCTTCTACGTCGTCGAAGGCGTTGCTGGGAATTGAGACCATCGTTTCGCCTTCCAGCTCTACGTAAGCGTGTCCTTTTCGGGCGTCATTCGATTCATGCGTAGGGAAGTCATCGGAAGAGACCCAGTCACCTGGCATGGAGGGCCGAATGCTTGCTGACTCGATTCTTGAACGCGGTGCTTGCGCCGAAGAGGGAGATAAAGATCCATTATTGTCTCTCAAGTCGCGCTCAGTGCTGTCCCGTCCATCATTCTTGCCTTTGCTATTATTGCTTGTCTTGGACCGTTCGTACGGTTCTGACTCTGGCTCGCCAATGATAGTCTCCGTTGGGGGTGTAGCAGGCTCACTGTAGGCGTGAACGACGTCGGCGGAAGGCGCCTGCCTCTCGAGAGCTTTGTCTCGCTTCTTTTTCTCTTTTTTGCTTAGAAGAACCTGAGATTCATCTGGTTCGATAGCGATCTCGTTCGCTACAGGGGATGATGTGGAGAAATCGTCCTCGTACGTTTGCCGTTGAGCAGCCTTCTCTTGTTTCGCCTTTTCTTTCTTGCTGAGCGGCAGCTCGAACTCCTCTAATGGGACGGCCTCACTCGGAGTAAGGATGGATGATCCGGAGTCGTCTTCGGCCCATGACTGCCGTGCGGCGTTCTTGCGCTTCTTCTTGTCTCCCTTGCTGGGGGTGACTCCCACCTCCTCAGGCTCGGCTATGGTCTCCTGAGGAGCCGGAGTCGTCAATTGGACGTCGCCGTCCGAAACTCGCCGCTGCACGGACTTCTCACGCTTCTTTTTCTCTTTCTTGCTACGCCGTCGCTCATTTCCCGCAGATTCAGACGCGTCACCTTCAGCGAACCCGCCTTGTATTGCCGTATCTTTCTCTTCAACAGGAGTGGGTTCATCAGTCTCACCCTCGACGAAGCCTCTTACAGGCGGTGCCCCCTCAGTGCCGGGAGAATCGAGCCTAAAGCCCACATCAGTGACTGTTTCATAAAAGGAGGACTGGTAGGGAGTCCGAGGTCCTGGGTGTTTTGCATCCATCTGACCGAAGCTCTCCAGAATGTGAGGACCGTAAACATCGATGCCGACAGTGGGAAGATCCGCAAACTTGTAAGAGGTCGTCTTGCTCGACTCCAAGCTCGGGGACTCAACTTTTACTGTAATCTGGTCATCATGATCACGTGCGCTATGGTTTAACTCCTGCTTCGGAATGTATTGCTCGTGGTGAGACTCTGGTGTTTCGACATCAGAGATCCTCGTCTGATCTTCACTCCAAGTGACCTTGGAGGTCGTGGACTTCTCCTCCGGCTCTCTCGACAATCCTGAAGCATCTGAGGGCCGGACAAGTGGAGACGGAGGTGCTGATTTGTCCCCTCTAACCGATCCAGCGTTGCTTACAGGAGGTGTGGGCGCTATGACATTCAATATAGGCACACCCCAAGGTCGTCTCGGATCAACACCGTCCTTTGTCGCAGCGAATGCATATGCGAGAGGATAAGGCACACCTCTCGACGAGGAATCGTCAAAGTCGTGAGCCGTTCGGTACACCTGGATATCGTTGTCTCCATTTGCGTTCGCGACGGCAGTCTTGCCTTGAGATTTCTTCAACAGCTCCGGTGGTGCAAAGAAGTCTGCTTGCGACGGTTGAGGTTCGCTGTACCTCTGTTCCATATCGGCAATAACCTTCGAAGCGGCTTGTCGAGCAATATCCTCTCTACGGGTTGCATCGCTCTTGCTTCTGCTTCGTTTGAAGAAATCAGGGTCAAAGATGTCATCGTCGTAGAGAGGCTCAGCATGCTCGTTACTCGGCTCGACGGCGCGTGCTTGATAATCCCCACCCGAATTTACATGGTGCTCGTGGCCTATGAGAATGGCGCCTACTGTGGCGCCCGCTATTCCCGCAGCAACGGGCGCTGTCCAAGCGTGGGAAGGACCTTCGCGTCTTCGACAGTCTTCGAGATCCCGACGTTGTCTTCCAATCTCTGCCTCCAGCTCCGCCTCTCGTTGTCGTCTTCTTTCTTCGATGTTGTTTTGCTCCCGTTCTGCACGCTGTCGATTCTGTTCTTGCTGTCTCTCAAACTCGGGTTTCTGCTCGTCCTCATATGCGACACGGTCTCTTGCTCTTTGCCTCTCAACACCGGCCGTCCACTCGGCCTCTCGTCTTTCAGATTGGGTCTTCCTCTCATTCTCCACTGTCACTTGTCGCTCATGGACTGTTTCATCCGGTTCTTCCCGCTGCGCAGCTTCCGATCGTTCATGGAGGCTCTTCTCAGCTTCACCGTTCTCGATTCGATGCTGCTCCTCTTCGTTCTCCTGAGCCTTTTCAGTTCTGCTTTCACCATCTCTTTCTCTCCGCCTCCTCTCCCTCCGCTTGGAACGATCTTCCTTCTTTGCTTGGTCTTTCGTAAGCTCGAACCTAACGCCCGCTGGAGATCCAGGACTAGAGTTCCGCTTCTTGCCACTGCTGGACAGGATACTCGCTGTTGCACCAGCGGCGATGCCAGCAACAACTGCATCGTGTGCAAAGGTACTGATGGTTGGAGACGATCTACCTCTGCGCGAGAGGATAGATGGTCTTCCGTCTGCTAGCTCATCACGCAACCTAGTATCCTGAGTGGGAAGGAACGGCGTCGTGGGGGCGCTGGAGAAGACTGGAGGTCCAGTGGGTGCGGTGTACGTCGGTTGATAGGGCCCGTGTCCTGTATATACAGTAGAGAATATAGGTGCAATTGGTTGTGGCTGCTGTATTGGAACCGGCGCAGGCCTGGAAATCATTGCGGAGGGTGGTTGACTGGACGTGATAGAGGAGGAACGTCTACTTGTATCAAAGCTGTTGGGGTCTGAAGTTGGAATTGGATAGACGTGCTGCATAGACGGCATGCTGCTGACGCTGCTCATAGCGCTTTCATTGCGGAAGGGATAAGCTCCATTCACGGCTGCGTCTGCAAATTCTGTGCAAGCCGGACCGTCTGCGGAGTTGAGTTGAGTGCGAACTTCGGGTTTCGTAGGAGAGTGTGATTTCCGAGCCCTCTTACTGCCCCAACGCCAGCTCCACTTCCCCGTCCCTGAAGACTGAGAACCGAGAGATTCTTGACTTTGTCGGCGAACGGGCTTCCTGCCGTTGTAGTCGAAATCTCCAAAGGCGAGCCCTGAGCTGACGCTGGAAGAGTCTTCATCTTCAGGCGCGGACTCCCATGCTTCGCCGTCGGAGCTGGAAGGAGAGGACACAGATGCTAACCTTCCATTTTGATGTCGACGCCATTGTTCACGATCACGTGCCGATTTCCGGATAGCTACAAGCTCCGGCGATCTCTTCGAACGCTTACCACGTCGAATATCTGCTGCACTCAAAGCTGCAGCTGTAGCGCCAATACCGAGGAGAGTTGCATTGAGGTCGTCGTGCGAAGTCTTTTTGGGCCTCTTTTGTGAGGTTCGACGTCGTCTCTCGGGGTCGTTCCCGTATGCTAGCTCAGATCCAGCCGACGAAGAGGAGGAATTACCAAAATTGAAGAAGCCTTTCTGTTTCTTCCGATGCTCTCTCTGCTTCTTGTCTGGTGGAGCGGCGAAGAACCCGTCGAAGAGACCACGGCTTGGCGGTCGGTTGGAATGCGAGGTGTCAACGACTGGGAGTTTGCTGGATCGACTTGTACCTCTATGAGGACTGATCCTGGACGAGCCTGTAGTCCATACCGTACTAGGATCGGATTCTTGGTTTCTACTTTTCCTGACGAACGCTCTTCTAGGCGAGTTCGACCGGTTGCGGTGCTTCGAGTGCGAATGACCAGCTAAAAGCTCCCCGAATGTTGCAGTGGCAGCAGCGCCTATCAGACCTGGCTCCCGCTTCTTAGATGGCGACCTGGATTTAGAGCGACGGCGTAAAATTTGCTTCACCACTTTGCCATTACGGGTTACAGCCGTGGTAATACGGTCGGCGGACCGACTTCTCTGACGAATGACACCGCGTGAAGTGTGGCTACGATCGACAGACCGACTCCGGTTCCATCCAGAAACGGATGTTCTCAACCTGGCGTCTCGACCGTTTCTGACGCTGTATGTGTCGTCGAAGTCGTTTTTGCGGCCCAGAATAGATCTTGTGGCATTGATGAGACCGTACCCAGCCAGTCCCGAGGCGAGCCAAGAGGACTTTTTCCGCCGTCTACTTTCGTTCTCGGAAGAACAGTACCGTGACTCTTTGTCGACACGACCATGTCGACCGCCCAGCTCGTGAGATCGTCGCAGAGAGTCACTCGAGCGCCTTCTTAATGTCTCACTGGAGCGGCTTCCATGGTAGTGATGTTTTCGAGGAGCGTCCATGGGTGAAGTACGCGGATCGAAGCATTCTTTACAGACACCGATGTATTCCGTATACTCTTCCATTCTCCTCACGTCTTCATAGTCTTTCCACCAATCCACAAACTTGCTGATAGGTCCCCGGTGCTGGTGCTTCATGATCGTGGATGGGTTCGCGTAGGAACTGGGGTACATGGTAGCTCCGGTAGATGAACCATTCGGGTCATGTACCCTATTGTGGATCTGGTGATTCTGCTGCCCGTGATGCTGTTCGTGATACTCGTGAAGACCGTACGCGCCGGCTGCCAGCCCAGCTGCACCTGCTGCGTAAAGTGGCACGTTAGAATGGGAGGATTGCTTACCTGGTCTTAGTGGCAAGCTGGATGATGCTGGACTGTAGGTGTTCATCGTGGGCAAGATTGGCTCGGATGCAGAGTGACCGTGATGAGAGCCTGACGTTAGAGCTGTGACGTATAACGCTGAGCTGGCTATTGGTTTGTTCGACGCCTGTTGATTGTATGGAGTGCTGTTACCCAGTGCAGACGGAAACTGAGTGTTGCTGGAAGAGCTATGCGCTGCATCGATCGCCGCATAGCCAAGGGCGGTGCCACCAACTAGGGCTGCGGGCGCTGATACTTTGCCACTCTTCGAAGGCTTGCTCGATGAACTCCCGGCTTGTGACGCTTTGGGGGGCTTCCCTGGCGTGGAGAGTTGACTGGAAGGTGGCCCTTGCGTGGTTTCAGACACACTGCCGTAGAAGTCTGATGCAGAGCCGTGTCCCGTCTCGACAGGTGGAGCGGGAGTTGCCGATGCTGCCATTAGATGGGGCTCTGTTCCAACAATGATTGATGGTGGCTGAGGGCGAACACCAGGTTGGTTCTGTACTGATTCGCCTTGATCACCATAGAATTCTGCTGCTGCACCGAATCCCCCGTGCATGGGCAGCGGTGGACGGTACGGTGCTGTGAAACCGGTTGGATTTTGTCCCGGAAATTGATCGGCCACATGCGCAGATGGATCACCATAGTGAGGAAGAGGAGTTTGTGGTCCCGGCAATGGCGCAGAGTACTGACCAGGGAATTGAGAGAACCCAGCACTTCCAAACTGCGCACTGAACGATCCACTTCCATGAACGGAGACTTCTGCAGCTCTATCCAATCCACGACCTGCGGCATAGCCAGGTTCAGAGGTGCTGCTACCACGAGCCTTATCGCCTTTCTTGCTGGAGCCCTTCCCTTCTTCTCTTCGGTTGTTCTTCCCATCAACCCTATCTCTGCTATTCAAGCGGTCCTTGTGGTGACGACGCTTTCGATCGCGGCTTGAAGACCGCTTACTGCGTTTCTCACTGCGATGCTCGTCTTCCCAAGAACTGTCCTCTCCGCCCTTTGACTTCGAGTTTCTCTCTGCAGCTGGTTCTGGTGGCACAATGTCCGAGCTGGTAAATCGCTCATCAGGTCGTCAGCTCATGGCTGTCGCGCACGAGGACGGACCCGACGGCTGGTCGGTGACCGAATAGGGACTTCGTGATGAGGAATCATACGAGGTTGAATATGGCGGGTAAGCGAGTTGATGTTCCATTCGCGGTGGCTTTCGAGATGAAGACGAGGAAACGATAGATTCAGCGCGGCGGCGCGTTGATGGAGGTTCACCAGATTTTCGACCGCCTGGCTTGAGAGAGCTGTCGCTGCTCTTCCCAGTGAGTGATTTCCACATGTTTTCGCAATCCGTGGTGGTATCGCGTGGCGAGTGCGGGCTGGTCGCGTCTTCTAAGTGAGGGTCCAATTTGCGTATGATTCAAGCTTGGTTGTAGAGCAATGCGCGAGTGGGTATTACGGTCTTCAAAATCGTCAATTCGTTATTCGTAAGCCGTTAGACATTCAAATGTATGTGACAGATGCGGCTCCAAGAGGGTTGGAGCTCCCACGTGCAACCCGCTGTTGCTGAAGTGTGTCGTGGAGATGCGTTGTCCACTTTGGCTCTGGCTGGCTTCGGCTCCAGCCTCTCCCGTGGGTTTAGTGCTTGCATGGTTAGCGTCACGTTACACTTTCACACGAACGAGCACGGCGAGAGTTCCGCAAATCATGAAGTTCTCCGCCCTGGAGTGTGTGGGATTGACCCGATAGATTCGTTTGAGGAATACAACCCTCAGCAGCTTGAGGTACTCAGAGCTCCGTAGATGCTGGATAATGAAGTTGGCACGCAACGAACCTCCACGACGAGGAAAGTTCTGTTCCTGAATACTAATGACATCCTAACCGTTCTTCGAGTTCCGTGCCCAACAATGAAGCGACTGAGATTTATACGCCGCAACGCCATCGCTTCATCAGACAGAGAATCGAGAGTCATCCTTTAGAACGCGGGAGCGCCCAACTGCTGCCTCAGGGCCACTATCTGAGCTCTGCTGGTTGGATCGAGCGCGTTGATCTGCTGTTGTGTCATCGCCAGCACCTGAGCGATAAGCTGCTGTTGCTGTGTTGCCATTCCCTGAGCCGCCTGTGGTTGTGGAGGTGGCTGATACTGCTGGGGAGGCGGAGGCGGAGGCGCATATGGCGCTTGGTGAATCGGCGGCGTCGGAGCGTGCATCTGCAGCGGATATCGGGAATATGCGGGTTGTGGGGGTGGTGCTGCATACGCCATCTGTAGTGGTACCTGGGGTGTACGCTGCGCAGGCTGAGCCGACACCATTTCTACGACCGTCGCGATGAGTTCCTTGTCCACGAGATTGAGAAGGAGGAGTGACTGAAAGATGGCGTAGGACAGTTGTGGTGCCTGGCGGAGGAGTTCAGTGGCTTTGAGGGGATCAGTCATAACCAGGCCCTTCATCTGGGAAAGAATATCCAGGAGCTGTGGTGCTGGTAGGGTGCTGAGGGTCCGAGAGATGGCGTCAGGACAGGTGAGATCTGGTGGCAGGTCCGCTCCTGGTGGTAGAGGCGGTAATGCGCTTGACTGCGCAGGGCGATTGTCTTGCCCGCTCATTGTAGGTTGCGGGGGCGGTGCGTTGTAGCCTGCTGGCGCAGAGTCTGTAGAGCCGCCGTCGTTTGAGAAATCGACTCTCAGCTTGCGACCCATAAGTTCGAAGTCGTTCAGATTCCGTACGGCGGAAGCTGCGGCGTCTGCGTCCGAATATTGTAGAAATCCGAAACCCTTCGGCCGACCAGTCTCCTTGTCATGAAGTAGCCGGAAGTTGACGACCTGACCGCATCGTGCAAAGGTTTCGATGATCTGTTCTTCGCTCACCCCTGCAGAGAGAGTCGTCAGCTTCAATTGGAAGAATAGAAGCGAGTTTGTCATTACCATATGGTATGTTGCCGATGAAGACGACTTTGCTGTCCTTTTCCACACCCATCTTGTGTGATATGCACAAGTCGAAATTTTAATCGACTGAGAGGTGCGAATAAAGGTTCGCCGTTTGGTATGAAATTTGACGTGGGTTGGCACAACTGTTGTGAGCCCTTAGATCGAGACAGGTAGAGCCGTCGTTCTGATGCGCTGCGAGCGGTGAAGCCTTTCTGCCGGATTTCCAGCCGTGTACTTGTTCTCCCTTCGTGTGTCCGATTCACTTCACGTCGTGGTGTTGATGTCAACGCTAGAGGCATCTGCTGAGTGACGATAAAGCCTTTGGTCATTAGCTACAAGACCTTACAGTAAGTTTGATTGTCGTCATGTCGTGAGTGTAGGGGTTCTCAGTGCTTAACACACTCCCCTTGCCTTCAAGTAAGCGGCCAACGCACACATTGTACTATACGACAGCGGTCCAAGCACCAATAATCGAACAGGTTCCGCTGTTGCAGACATTCTGTAGACTGTGATCTAATAGCGTGTGGTTTTTTGGTCGGATTGAGGCCAATTTTCTTTGATGGGTGAATAACGTGCCGGATGCGGCTGGTGAGGTGTAACGGATGCTGCCAAACTAGAAGCACTTGGTTTCCTGCTACATACTCCACCGTTGTCAGAGCCACAGGTCAGATTCTTTGTTGCTGAAATCTGTCACAGTATTAGCGCTGCATCTCTTGCAGTTTTTTGTCAGGATGGCTCAGCTATCCGTCTTCGCATTGCCCGCATTTGATGGCTTGGAAGGGTTCATTGCATGTGTCAGTGATTACAATCACTTTGACACAGTTGAAGAACCGTCTCATTGCATCACGCTGGTCGGGAATACACATTCACTGCATTAGTGTCAAGCAGAAGGACCAACCCAGTATGCACATTTATGCGCGCAACGGACACTGTTTGCTCCAATGTCGTTTTGCAGTGAAGTGGGCCATTATAAACAGGAATGCAAATCTGGAGGGTTCGTTCTCCTCAGTGTTTCCTCAGATCTTCGCAGCTGAAAGACGTCGCTTTCTTCATCGCAAACCTGTCCTCCGTTTCTGTCCTTCCCGTTCTTGCGTGTTAGACTACCCATGTGTCGAGCCCCATCTGCTCGCCACCCGGACATAAGGTACCCCAGCTCATCCAGCCACTTACAAACCAGTCGTTTCCCACATTCGGATCTAATTCTCAGCCAGCCTCAAGCTATTCTCGAGCCTGCACACTGTCACCTGAACTTTACCACGTCTGCTTCCATACCGCTGCTCCTATCCAAAGTCAATACCGATCTCAATATGCCGTTTGTCCCGTGGTACGACGCATCCCTGCCTCCATCTGAATATTACCACTTCAGCCCGCCTCGAGACATCGGCATTCCCAGTCCTCTTCAGCAATATGAGTCGGAACGTCAAAGACTTCTTCAGGAGATGGAAGCCATGAGAAAGAAGATCTCCAAGCTGGATGATAAAATTGCCGACTTGAAGCAACCTCCTCGCTGGGTCGTCTACCAGAGGGACATTTGGACCTGGAACTCCGACTATCGGGGGTGGTAGACGGGATCGACTACGGACAAACGATTAGAAAGAAGTCAAGCACATGAAGGAATGCAGGGCTTGTATTGAAGGAGCACAGTACTTCTGGTGTCTTATAGGAGTTTACAAAGAATAAGCAGGAGATGGGGGAAAGCCTCCGCAATCAAGTATTTGACAGGCGTTGGGAATCCACCTGTTCTGTTCGTCTATCGCAGCTAGCCAACACCTAGGGGGCGTTCTATAGCTGAGCTCTCACAGTCTGGAACGATTAACACATGCATGACAAACGTGTGCAGATCTGTTTCCTCGATATAGCGGCACAAACTATACAATATGTGATACGAAGTCTTATGTTGGACAGCCGGTGAAAATGAGCCACGAACGTATGATGATCTGAGATATGCGGAAGCTTAATCTGGTCTGGAGTAGACCCTTCGTGTACTTCCTCGAGTAACAACAATAGTAGTCTGATGTACGATCTGTGTGTCAGGGCAGGGGCGACAAGGAGACCGATTATGAAGCCACGTTGAAGTGATGATGGTCGGGACTTGTTGTTGCCGACATTTCACGAGTCACGATTCACAGTCGCGCCGAACATCTCGTTCACGAGCTGATGGTTCGTTGACTGCAACACTCTTTGTATGGAACACCACTGAGCACGTTTGTCCTAGCCTCTTGACAATGGAGGTCCCCTCGCACTGACAGTCTGGCGATTGTGACGTCCGCTTCCAATTCATAAACGACGCGTAACCATGTTCAATTTCACTCCACTCCTTGGAGCGCAATCAACATCGCCAGCTTCACAGTCCTTACTGGAGCTTGATGGAGGGATCAAGATACTGGTCGATGTCGGCTGGGACGAGGGGTTTGATTCGCAAAAGCTGAAGGAGCTCGAGAGGTAGGGACACTCCCCGTTCCTGACCCTCCTTGAAAAGGTGGCACGTGGATGCTGCTCTACGTACATTCGTACCACACTGTAGACGTCTCCATATAGCATCTATATGTCCTGCGCTTCTAGCCTGCAATTCATCATGCTGGGAAGATGCTTATCGGGTTGTACGCAGACATATCTCAACTCTATCCATCATCCTTCTTACCCACGCGACCTCTGCGCACATTGCAGCCTTCGCCCACTGCTGCAAACACTTTCCACAGTTCACAACAATACCAGTATACGCTACGACACCAGTCATCTCACTGGGCCGCACTCTCCTGCAAGACCTCTACGCTTCGACACCACTCGCGTCCTCCATCATCCCAACTTCTTCTCTCTCTGAGTCAGCCTACTCCTTTCAAGCGATAAGAGAAAGGGACAAACCTAACATACTGCTTCAATCGCCGACCGCTGAAGAAATTGCCGGATACTTCAACCGGATCAACCCATTGAAATACTCCCAGCCGCATCAACCTATCCCGT
>NAJN01000430.1:0-23078 GCA_005059845.1 Cryomyces minteri
TCGAGGACCAGAACATGGTGGACATGACGGTCGAGCAGACGGTGGAGCGGCGGAAGAAGGCGCCGATTAGGCGACGGAGAGCGAACACGGCGAATGGACGTACGGCGAGTCCGATGGACACTAACGGCGTCGTGGATGGCGGGTGAGACGAGGAGGGAGTCACTGGAATAGAAAAACGGCGGTGCGGTGCATGGGCAAGCAAAAGGAACGGAAGAGACTCTCAACGTGGCATCATGGCGCGTTTTGACAGAGTTGTGTTTGTGGAGTGGAGACTGGTTGCGCATCTTTTCACGATTCTCCAATTCCTCTATACCAAAGCCTTGGCATTTCACAAAGACCGGTGGCCGAGTCCGTCTACCTTACGTACCTACAACAAGTTCGCTGTTCTCGCCACAAAACCACGCTAGAGCATGGAACATTCAGCTGAAGGAGTGGCTGTCTCGTCGCAGGACCCGTGCCCACCTATCCGGCCATACATATGCTTCAGTGAAATCTTATTCGGCCTTCCTATCGTGAATCGAACGGGTTGTAGCTCATGTCCACACCGTTCTCCCTTAACACGGCGTGGTTTCGGTGACACAATGCCTGCATCACAAACATCGAAACATACGCCCACGAGTTCTGGTTTTTTTTTTCTTCCAAAGTAGACCAAAGCGAAATCAGGTGTACCACCCCGGGCCGTGCACCGGGACCCTGTGAACGTCAGTTCCAGGGTCCTTGCACCAACGGACACTGGCAACGATGACCCGCATCAACCGGTGAAGACGCAATTGCCTCTCCATTGACTGTGCTTGATTCGACAGTGTGGAGTCATCGGAGCTCTGGCGTCTTCGTAATTCTCGGATACACTAGTCCAGACGCACCGCGCAGTCGCCAGGTCGAGTTGGGTATTCGAGTGCGGCCTCGGAGGAGGACGGCATAGTATAGGGTGCTGGGTAGGCGGACCGCTGAGGTACTCATGCGGGTATCGAAGTACAGACATGTCTTTTCATGCGGTCGCTGAGGAGAGGGTGCATGGCGTCTGCGGCTAGTCTGCCTGTGCGCGAGGCCGCGGAAGACATGCTCTTCTGTTTTTGTCTTCTCTTGTGCGTCCGAGATCAACTTCGTCCGTTCGGGGAGCCATCTGGGTGGCAGAGTTGACCCGCCCGCCATGGAGATTTTAATTTTCGGATGATGTTGATAATCGGCAATTCACACGCGTAGATGGTGGAGCTGTGGCAATGCTTGGTGCAACTAGTCAACATGCAAGAACGGTGTGATCTGTGTCAATGACGAGAACCATTGAACGTCTGCAGTGAAGGGAGTGAGGCGAAAGAGCAAGATCGAGGAAAGACCCATGTACGAACATGGAGAGGGGAAGTTTGTTTGTTTGGGATGAATTTAACAACGAGGAAATCCCCCGGACTAGGACGGAGGAAAGAAAGAATGGCGACTGCGTTGTGGTAGGTCTGTTGGCTCGTCTCGTTGCATCGTGATCGATAGCTTTCCAGAGCCGAGCAACGAAGAGATAAAACGTATGTTCCAACACTAGCGTCTCCAAGGACGATCGGTACACTCCAACGTGTGCTCTAACGAGTTTCCTATATCAAATCGAGAGGTCGATAATGGGTGTAGGTTTGCTCTTACTGCTGCTGCGACGGACTAGCGGAAGAGTTGCAGGTCTTGAAGTACCGCTCGAAGGTCGGAGGAGACCAGGACTTCTGCCTTGCCGGATCTATCTGACCCTGTTATGCCGGGCAGGCTTCTGGGGCCGCTAAAGGGGATAGCACTGAGGGGCATGAACATCTCTTGAGGATTGCTGAGCGAGACGATACGATGTGCATGGGGTCTTCCATGTCTGCGCTGCGCGTTCGTTTCCGTCGCTAGGGAATGCCGGCTAGCTTCTGGAATAAATGTTGCCACGACCGATGCTTGTGGGGATATGTGAGCGGGATATACCAGTCGATTGGCAGGACTTCAGTAGTGAGACTAGTACGGCATGTCTGTCTAGGCCACGGGTGGTTGTGACTTGTGCAGATACCGATCACTCTCGTCGCCAGCCGAGATATGTGCCGTTTGCCGGTCGAGGTCTGTCGTGGCGTCTGCGTCTACGCCGGACTACCCCAGACTACCCCGGATCGAGGGGTGGGCGAGACGTGGGGTTGCGTCGAAGAGTTGGGACGCGGAGCCAGCGCAGGATCCGACCGCCCGGACATCCCTCCAACGCGTGTTCTCTGACGACAGGCAGGGAAGCTGGTGGGCGAGGAGATGACCTCGGCCAAGATTCGGTTCGGGTAGCGATGGGGGAGTTTGGGTCGAGAAAGATCGAATGCACGACTAATGCAAGTCACAATGGGGAAACACGGGAAACACGGTGGGTGGGCAAGAAAGCTCAAGAGGCGGCTCGTCTCCCTCGTCCTGTCACTGGTGGGAGCTCGCGTCGCGCGGGTTAGCTTCCGGCTTTCTACAGCCCTTGCCAGCGGGAAAATGCTTGGGCAATGCTTGATTGCACTGCTCTAGCTCTGCCTGCGGACTCCACCAACTTAGTCACAGCAAGTGATCTGGAGCTCGAATCTCCATTGTGAACCATGAAGCTGGGTGGGTGGAAGTTGCGTCTCCACTCGTCTGCATCGGACTTGTTTCTGCCGGTTGGGGAGACCTGGTCGACGAGTATATATATTCATATATCTTGTCTCCCCTGTCGCTGTTGCTTTCTGTTGCGCCAAGCACTCTCCCTTTCTCCAACCTACCCTCTGAACACCCTTTTGGCCTGCTTCCAATTCCAATACGCATCCATCACTATGGCTAACGGACACGGGATCGAGAAGCTCGATGACAGCTCTTCGGCTGCGGATCTCAGCAGGCAGGTCACTGTTCAGATGAGTCCGGAGCAGTATGAACGTTTGTTCTTCCAACCGACACCTGCCAAGGGTGACTTGGCCAAGCGGCTCGGTATGTAACGACCAGTTGCGTTCACCGCACTCGGCAACTCCTGTGAACGACGCTGACGGTGATGGCCGATGAACAGGTAACCCAACGCTGCTCGGTGTCTGCGGTTTCCTTGTGCCTTTCTGTACGACCATGATGTGTCTGTTGCAATGGCGAGGCACTGGTCCCGCTTGTAAGTCATACTCGCGAGCCTCCCTTACACTCGGGGAAACAGTCCACTGACAACGGTGTCTGCATAGCATTGACTGGAATCAGCGGCTCCTACTATTTCTTTGGTGGCATTGCCATGAACGTCGCTGCGCTCTGCGAGTTCATCCTTGGTAACAGTATGTGTTCTCTGTTCCGTGCCCTCTTTTTGATGGAACCGGAGAAGACTGACCAGTTTCTCTTTTGCAGCGTTTCCTTTTGCGCTGTTCATGATCTACGGTGTTCACTGGATCAACCTGGGGTACATGCAAGACCCACTACACAACATCGCCGGAGCCTACGGCGCCAAGGGCGCCGAATCCATAGGCTTCAACGCCGGAAATGGGATGTACAATGTGGTCATGTGAGTTGCATCTCTCGTCTGGCACGCCCTCGTATGTCTCCCATCTGACTCTTTCGTATAGGACCTTGATCAGCTTCGTGTTCTTCCTTGGCTCGCTTCGGACCAACGCACCTTTCTGTCTCGCCGTCTTCTGCCTCATCTTTCTCTTCGCATTCCTCGCCGCCGCTACGTTCGCGACACCATACATCGCTACACCAGCGGATGGAGAATACGTGCTTTTGTTGCTCAGGATTGGCGGTGGGTTCGGGTTCGTGACGGCTCTTTGCGGATGGTATCTGGCCATTTGCCTTGCCTGTGCTTCAACGGGTGTTCCATGCCCCTTGCCTGCATTTGACTTGAGTCACGTTCTGTTTAAGAAGTCCGACGCTGCCAAGCTGGAGAGAGGCACCGAGGCTGTCTAGTGAGCTTGGACTGGGGTAGCATTGGTTCGGCGGGTGTGGTGCTTTCCTTGTGTATCTCAAAACAGCCTCAACACTACCTGCTCAAATCGAGTCATTGTGAATAGATTCCAACAATGTGTTCTGCATGCTGGTAATGTGGAATGGTGATTTCCATGTAGTCCCGCCCACAAAGCCTACGAGGACAGCCCGCAAAGAGTTGCGAAGGCTCTCTCCTAGCGCGCGTGGCTTGTGGATACGCGAGCACTGTCTCTTGCTGCCAGTGGTACGAAGTGGTGGGTTGGCACACGTTCACTTCCATCGTTGATGTTGGCCAGAGATCCCCGCGGCGGGGCAGAAAGTCGGGTCTCGCTTGGTAGACATGACGTCGGCAGTCTCCGATCGATAGAACGATCAACTGCTTCGCATCAAACCCCAAGAAACAGCTTACAAGACCCTTCAAGTTCAAGAAACCAGTGTCTTGTCTATTTCATTCTCAGACATGTCGTCCAATCTCAAGCCTCTCGTCCTCCACGCCCACGGCACAGGCCCGAATCCCTACAAAGTTGCCATTCTCCTCGATGCCCTACAGATTCCGTACAAAGTCAAACTTTGGGAATTCGGCGGCGCACCGAACGGTGTCAAAGGCCCAGCTTTCCTCAAGATAAACCCCAATGGGTTCGTGCGCCAATGTATGTGGTACCCAGCTGCGGCGTCGCCGAACTAACCATGCCTCTACAGACGTGTCCCGGCTCTCGAAGACCCCAACACCTCAGTGACATCTTGGGAATCTCACGCCTGCATGTCCTATATTCTGCGTGTCTACGACACCTCCAACAAGTTTCATCCCGGCCAGTCCACGTCCGAGCAGGAGAAAGTGAACTACGATAGCTGGACGTCTTTTCTCCTCTCGACTCTTGGTCCCATGACCGGCCAGACTAATTGGTACCGTCACTACAATTCCGTCACTAACGACGACGCTCTGAAGCGGTACGAGGAGCAGACATACAGATGCTATGGCGTGCTGGATGGACAGCTGGCAAAGACGGCTGGAAAGAGCGTGTTAGAGAGTGGTTATGGAGCGGTGGATATGCATTTCTACCCGTGGGTGGCCCAACACGGATTTGCGGGCTTGGACATTAGCAAATATAGCAGTTTGGAGAAGTGGCTGAAGAGCGTTGCAGAGAAGCCGGAGGTTAAGGAGGCGTACAAGAAAATTCCGAGGGGCGAGAAAGCGTAATTTGGAGTCATACACTATTCAAGACACTTAGAAGCAAGAATAATACGAGAACGCGAGTACTCTAGAAGTGAACTGTGTACCGCTTGAAATTGTCTGGTGAACTCGATGTATTACTACACTGCAGATAGCTGATCGAAGACTAGACTGGCTTGTGCGTTACGGTCGATCGTATACGTTATCTTACTGTGCGAGAAACTCAAGAACAAGACACCGCTGCGTGCCGCTCAGATCTGTCCGTGTCCTCACAAGTGGGGCTTCGACGGATACTTGGTCTAATCTTCTCGTCCGCAGTCAGGAGCAACCGATTCACCATGAATTTCGAAACTCACGGTGAGTAGCTGATGGGGCCGCAGCGACAATGCCACTAGCCGGCGTGTGGTGTCTGCACTGAGTCGAATGACGAGCGTGGTCGCCGTCAAGGCTTCATCTCCAGTCACAGGCGAACGCTCGGTTTAACGAGTGCTTTTGACATATCGTTACAGGCCCATCCTCCATATGCTGCCAGCCTTCTCGACCACTCCTCGGTCGTCTCCTAGGCTCGGTAAGAAAACAAGGTCGTGGAGAGACGGGAGGACACGGCTTCCGGTGTGTACTTCGAGTTGGCACAACAGTACGTTGTACTGTTGCAGCTGGACTGCAAACGTCGAGAGGAGTATTCTCGTGTCCTTGGACGTATGCAAAAAGGCTATAGGCGTGAGTGTGCACACACTGTGATCTGCAGTATCATTATCGAATGCACATTCCCACGCTCTCGTTGAGCATATCAAGCGTATGATAGAAGTGGTCGTAAGCGGTACTCTTTATCTTCGTCTCGGCCCTCTCCTTGCTGCAGAAAGACCGTTAGCTTCGTCCATGGTGGAGGTTCGTGAATCACGCGCTGTTAGATCGTAAGAAACTAGGAGCCTACCTGTTCAAGCGCTTGGCGATTGAGTACGGCTCGTGAAACCATACAAACAAGAGTGTTTTCACGATCCGATGCTCGATGCCCTTTGACCGCGCTGCCCCATCCAGAAATTGCAGCGTCTTATCGATCCGGTCTCGAGAGAAGTCGGAAGGTTTGCCCTTGCGGAAAGTATTTCGGAGGCGGTCACGGAGTGTATAACGAGCGGGTGCAGAGTACTGTACGGCTCGAAGACCATGCCGGTAGATGTGACGATAGGCTAGGACGACATTCTTCCCGGAGCTGTTCATGTTGATGGGCGACACGAAGGTGTTTCCACCTTTTAAGGTGATGTACCTGTAGGCCCTGAGGATCATGTAGCTTGTGCACAAACGTCGATGGGCGTCGGCATAACTTCGGCCACCGCCTCAGTAGCTGCCACAGGTCAACGTCCTCCGACCTTCCCACTTTCCTTTACCCCAACGACGTGTTGTTCGAATCGAGGCACGTCGGTCTCCGGTCCCGCTGCTCAAGTCGGACACTGTAAAGAGACAAGGACTGAAACAGTCGTACACTTGCAAACAGCTTGATTCCGTTTTGCAGTATATCACCTTGTATCCCACGCGGAAACAGCGTCGCGGTTACTGTTGACTGAGAGCGCAGCCGGCAGATGTGAATACCTGACCTTGTGCTTCACAGCAGCTGTGCTGAGTCCAAGACGTTGAAACAGAATCTACTTACTGACAAGACAGGATGTTGGATAGTCCTCAACATGACCCGATACCATCAGCGCGCAGCCTCAGCTCGGGTCAGAACAGCTGCTAACACAGGAACACAGAAAAGGAAGAACAAGCAATACAAGGTTGTTCTTGAGTCTGTTACACAAGAGAAGCGAAAGCTGCATTCTATCGTTTGTCCTCTCAATTCAAAGTCTACCACGACCACCGCAGCTAAACCTACTCTTAGAATGTTTCAGACGCTAGAGTACCTCCAGGATACACTTACATTCCTGTGGGCCATCCCGAGTTCTCTGAATGCTGCAAAGAACTTTCAAGAGTCAAGGGTCTACCAGTCTATGTTGTCTCTGTATGTTTCTATCTCCGTTGATGGCTGCCGCCATACATAATCACATAGTCCCACAGCTGCGAGATGTCTATGTGGAGCCTACGCACGCTTCGCACAAGCGTTTTGACGTGAGAGCTGACCCCCCCGCAGGCTACAGCCAAAAGACCGGTACCAATTGACTCGTCCCGAGTCGCTCACCACATTCTTCGTGTAGGCCATCATTTCAGCAATGCGGTGGTTGAGGCAGCTTCCGTGCGCCTCGGCTTCGGTCCTGAAGAGACTACGGACCGTCGCAACTATGGCCACAGTGGCAGCTCGCACTTGGCTAAGTCCCTCGCAAACCACAGCAGGCGACTAGGCCTCAACTATGACCACGTCACCACCAGTGAACGTAGTCAACAGATTCGAGATACCCTCAAAGAGCTGTTCCCAAAGATACCGGAAGCCGACATGGAGAAAATTATCGGCCGCGCTTTTGAGGAGGTATCTTGACTTGACTCCAAGGCTCTTTGCTCTAGTTGCTGACTCTCCTAGGGTACCGGCAGAGTAGGCACAGCGAAAGAGCTCACTCTGGCACATCGTGTTCAAGCCGCAACAGCCGCCCATATCCGTCACCAGTACACAGACTACGACTATCTTCTTCGGATTGGTTCTTACCACAACGCCAGAGCGGCAGTCTCCAAGGCTTGCATTGACCAGGTTGCGAAGTGGCGAGGTGAGGACGAAGACGATACCGCCGCAACGGAACTGGAAGACATTTTTCGCGAAATCATTGTGATCGACGATGAGGATGAGGGCGAACACGGCTCTGTAACGTCTGATGTGCGGTCTGATAGTGACTCGAGTATTGAGATCGTCTCCCGTCGGACAGCTGCGCAGGACCTTCAGCAGGGTGATTCCGAAGATGCAGAGCGGGTAGACTCTGACACTCGAACGGGCCTCGATGAGCCAGCCAAAACACACATGCTGCGACCGCGAGTGGGATCGGGTCCTCTTCGGGGTGATGTACGTCCTCAAGATCATCGCGGCTGGTGGCAAGATGCGCAGCTTAGGCTTCGTGCGGATAATACGCGGCAACGTCCGCCTCCTCTATATACGACCAGTGGTGCTTCCAATCAACCCCAAGTGCAGCAGGATGCTACCCTACAGACCCTTCAATCGAGCCTCGTCAAAGACGATATGCAAAGGTATCGTAACACTGGTCGCACTTCCGCCCCTTACCTGTGGTCTTTCTCTCTGATTTCACCTGACAAGCCGACTGACACACTGTAGGACGTCACGAACCGCTGCCATGGCGCCACAGAGCTTCGTCGCCGACGGCATTCGCTATGATAGGGTGAGTCTTCCAAGCCACAAAGGATGCTGAATCCGTGACACAGCGCCTGAACTCGATTCATCCTCACCATGTCCAGCTTGACTGTGCAAGTTCATATCGTCAAAAGCTCTACAACCATTCGCCTATGACACTAATTGAAAGCAGATGTATCCAACCACGCGGTTCGACAGTGCATCGAAAGGCCTCGTTGCCTCACGTCCGACGCGTGAGAGGCCTTACCTTCCTACGCCAGTATCTCGTCCAGTCGAAGTGCAGATGAGGCCCTTGGCTTCGCCAGCCTACGGACGCCCACCTGGGATACCACCCATGGACCGAGATCGACCCTTGCCCTCTATTGAGAGTGGCCTGTCCAGGCCTACGCAGATGGCTAGACCGGTGCTTGGCCAGAAGGCTACGTTCACACATGAATCTCAGCAGATGCACGAAGGACTTCCACCCTCGCCCAAGTGTATCAAAGCCACTGAGTATTTGCCTCACGACTCACGTCGTCGTTACGCCGGACTGGGAAAGCGGTTATACCGCGATACGGAAAGGTCCTTGACAAACGCCAGAACGATTAATCTCACCACCAGTCCGCGTCCTCCCATAGGTCAAGTGGCGGGAAGACCTGAGACGGTGCCTTTTCATGATGGTCTCACCAGCGCATCCGAGTATGGCCTCGAAGATGGCATCACCGCTAGGAGCAACGAGGTGATTCAGAGCCGGGCGCCTAAGGATGCATCCTTTCCGTACAGTTCGTTTGCTGTGTCCCCCTCAAGGGATCAGTTCGATCGACTCCCGTCAGTTTTTCGTAGAAATTGGAGCCCGCACGAAGCTTTGCGTGATACTTTTTCCGAAAGGGGAACCCTACCTCGGCCACAACCAGTACATGGGGGACCTCCGACCATTCGCCAAAGATTGCCAGGACCTTCGCGAATGGACCACGATGAGCACTATCGCGATCCTCTTCAGCACACACTCTGGCCTTAAGATCAAACTCAAGTACCACCTGTCGCCTGCAAATGATGGTGTGTGCGTTGAGCGTATCTGTGAGCTCTTGCCGAGGAACCTGTTAGGACTGGACTGGGATTATCGGACGCACCTCTTGAGCTACTTTCTCCAAGCCGGCCCCATTGAATATGCGTCTAACACCAGCAAGGGACTGTTCCTCTGTGCTACGCGGACGACTCTTGCAACTAGGGGTGACGACATTGACAGACAACTTGATCACAGGTGATCATCCTGTACACAACCAACTGCACAGTAAGTCATAAGGTCGCTGATCTCTTGTCCGCTGCATTTGAAATTCCACAAGAACAATCATACCCAAGCTTCAGCAAGTAGCACAACCCAGATGAATCAGTCAAGCTGTGATGACTGTTGAAAATCTTTTCTATTGCAGTACCATATCCCTTGTCATACGCTCTACCTCCATACATCACGTTTTACCGTATCTGCATCGTCATCGACACATCATCTCCGAGTGCTCGCGCTGATATTTGGCGTTGCCGCGAAGAAACACTGCTGACTCTGTGTGTGCAGGAGAGGGAACCTTTGGTTGGTTGCGCTTGGTTCGAAGGTCCAGTCGCACGATAAGAGACAGGCGCTTTGCACGACGAAATACCTGAGACGTGAAGCGTGAGACCAAGCTTTTGCTCTAGGGGCAACACAGTCTGGCTTCTTTGCCTTAGCCTCCGTAACACAAGATCGTAATACGGTGGATGACGGTGACTGAGCATTGTCACTCCCATGTAGCTGCCTGCGCTATGCATTCCGGTCTCCCGAACAGTTCTGTCAGGCTGTCTCGCATGCGACACGGATGCATGCCATTTCGGCACAGCCAGCATTCGATTAGCAGTGGCCAAATCCACACTTGGCTTTTGTCTGGTCCTATGTCTTATGTAGCTTTTGCGGTTAGAGGCAAGATTTGTACAAGCTTTCATGTGACCACCGTATCGTCCAGCGGGAATGTGACCTCTCTTGCTACAGAACACCCCAAGTCTCCGCGTCAGTGCCCGCATTGCTGAACGGCCGCTTCCACCTTGTCTCCCTGTCGTACTTGTCCCAGAATGCGATTGACGAAATTTGATTGCACCTCACAAACGTACACTGCAGTTCAAGGCTTCACGAACAGGATGGGAAAGAGTCTGAAGTACATGATTGACTTGTGTGATGAGCGGCGCAAGACAGGCGAGGGAACGCCTGGAGACCTTTTGCGCTGTTGGTGGAAAGTAGTTTACATGAAATCGTCCAAGAAATCTTCGTTACGATCCTGATTAGACGACGCCATTACAGCGTCGTCCGCGTGCAAATCATCGTATGCGTGATCCCTCTGCCACGCCAACTCCCTTCTTTCTTTTGCCACTCGCGCTTCTTCTTTCTGCCGAGCCAGAGATAGGGCCTTATCCTTCCGGCGCAGCTCCTTCTCCCTGTCCTGTTTTTCTTGCCGGAGATCGGGGAACTTCTCGACCTTGGTCTTGTTGAGGCGATTAATCGTCGGGTTCTCGCGTTGAGGAACGTGTACTTTCTTGACCTACAGCGGAGTGTATTAATATGTACCAGCTGATGAATTGTGAATGCTTGATTGAGAACTTGCCTTCTTTTGATCTTTGAACCCTACTTGTCCAACCGCCATGCTGCCGTCTTTCTTGAGGTTTGGCCACGGTGTGTAGATAACTGTAACGTTGTCTTTCTTGTTCCCTAACTCATCGTTAGCCCCGCGTCGAAGTGGGTTAGAAGTACAGTATGCAGACCCTCAATCGAGTTGGCTTTGGTCAATTGCGCGCAATCCTCGAGGAGCGCAGGTGGTATTGAGTCCCATGTCTCGCCGTCGCGTAACCGAACATAGACGTGTGCGCTTGAGAGGTTGTCCACGTGGAACTGTGCCATATATTCAATATTTGCAATCAGAAGACGCCTTGTACTTGACATACCCTGAGACCACACCTTCAGCAGAGCGGGTGAACTAGAGACGATGAGTACATACCAAACGTCCTCTTCCAGACCATACTTGATCAGCTCCTCGTCTCTACACCTGTCAGCGCAAGACTTTCGCTGGGGCCGGCCATTGACAGCTCACTCTCTACTTTGTCTTTCCCGACGTAGATGAAGGCCGCTGGTGAGACGACATTGCTTGTGAAGTAGAGCACCATAGCTCTTCTAGCCTTTCAACCTGGGCGAAGCGGAATGTGATGGGAGACTACTCAGGCCATCGAGATACAGCTTGTGAAGCTCTATGATTGATTCCTTGTCCATCAAGCGGTGACGGCCGGCAGTTCCCGACCCCGATGTCTAGATCGCTCGACCGTTTCGTTACTAGGACAGACTGCAACAACCTCACACTCGCTGGCCGTATGATATTCAACTTGATGCTCAATCCAGAGCCTGCCAGTACGCGCGCTCTTGCGTCAGACAGTAGGCATTCGATCGTACGCCTTCAAGTTCTGTAAGTAAGCAACCCCTCAAACCACCAAATATAACCCTCCCCAATCCCCTCCACTGCTCTCGAAAGAAAGTGTATAAGTGACTATACCCTGCACCATCTGCACGTCTACCGGGTCTCCTGCGTGTGTCTCACAATTACAAAGTCGCGCACGGAACACCGCAACTCTCGCTTTGTAATTCATTGAGAGAAAGACGATTGTTCGTTATCCTTTTAGAGCTACACTTTCGTATGTGCGTTGCCTGAGTGGGAATACTTGGTTGAACAGCATTTCCATTATGAAGCCTTCGGACCATACCACAGTACAGAGACATAGAATGCGCATTCAGGAGACCCGGCTGTCCACTGCACTGGCGGTTCCCATGTCTTGAATGACGAAGATCAGAAGTTGTTTGGCTTTTATTGCCTGTACTCATCGCAGCATCAAGGTCCTTTGAACGGACACACAAGGCTGAATGTCAAGAACTTGTACAATATAGGCAGCAATCTTGTCCAGCTCGTTTCTGGCCGAAGGTTCCTGTGTTCTGACTATGCACGTGTAGCGCGGCGAAGTGCGTTGCACGACCATGTTTACCAACCTCTTCCCCTGACTTCAACCTCAAAGGTCTTGACATGCTCCCCTGTCACACCGCAGGAGAACCTAACCAGCACTACTTCGTGGACGTAGCAACAAACAAAATTGAACTAAGGGTATAGAACGAGATTGTACCTGGCTGCGCCAGGCCCTCCATTGCTGTGCTCCTGCAATGCTTCAAGAATCAACCCTACGCCGTGTACTCTCCCCCTTAGTCAGACCTACAGAATCGGACGCCTGCAACACCAGTAGCTGTGACCATACGCCATTTGAAGAGTTCCTCCATGAACCCCAACTCTAGGTCTACGTGTTCTGGGTTGGTGGCTGCTGAGTCTGCTGTCGTAGCTCTTTGATAACGTTCTATTAGCACAAGGTTAGCACCCCGTCGTTGACTCTTTGTCCATATCAGTAAGACATACGGCAAGTGCCTCTGGGTTGACACCGTTCTCAATAAGCGAAACGCAGAGAGACACCGAGTGCCGATCAAGATGGGTGTTCTGTGGTTTGATTACATTGGCTTGAGCACCGGCAGAGCGGTGAGCGCGTTGGACGTACCAGGAGAGTGGAGATCTCGCAGAGTACATCGATAATTTCGCGGGCTGCTTGGCGCTTGGAATCGTCCTGAGGTGGCATTGTGCAGGTCTGGAAGAGGGTTCTAAGGCTGACCGTCGGCGCGCATTGTTTGGCGTCCGGGTACGGTACCTACTCTGAAGTCTGGTCGGTTCCGCACGGGGTCCCGTGTCCGAGATCCCGGCTGTCGATCCCGCACCTCCCGAAGAGCAACGTTATCTTGGCGCAACCTTACAACGTACCTTACGGGAAGTACTTGAGAACCGGCAATCCCACCTCTTACACAGCATGGTGTTTGGACAGCTTCTCTCTATAAGGCTCATGTGATTCTCCAGTGTCTCGTCACATGAAGTAAGTTGTCAAGTTCCGCTACCGAGTCCCCGGAAGGACAACGATGACGGTCAAGGATAACATCAACCCACCGACGCACCCCGTGGGGACTCTTCTTGCACTGAGTCCAATCTTTTTACAAGCGTCGTCAATCAGTCCCAAGCAAAATCGAGTCTCGCTTACTGACTTGAGTGGTGATGGTGTCTAGAATCGTCAGATAAGAACACGTCTTCCAGTACCAATCTTGAGTAGGACTAGTCTTCAACGTTTCGTGTAATCGGCCCGCCGACAACCATTTGGGGGCCATGCAACGGCATCCGTACACGGTGCCAGGTACGTTGCACCTGAGTCTGTACAGCGCCTTTCTACAGAAGAACTCGGGCGAGACTCTAGAACCGAGCCGGGTTGCTTTGCATTATTCAAGCCTACACGACCATAGGATCTATTTAGACGACCGCCGCCTTAGCGGGTTTTAAGTAGAGAGGCGCTGCCTCTTCACTCTAGGTTCCCGAAGAGATACGAGGCCTTTCGTGTCTTGAGCCGTTGACTTCCAGAGGAGTTGCACCAGGTCACTTGTGACATTCGACCGAGCTCGCGACGTGAGAAGAGACATGCAAACAGTGTGCGTTGCTCGTGAAACATGTACGTCGCTGGATAAAAATCTCCGTGCGGGAGCACGAAAGGATGAGTAGTGGGAGCATAATACAGTCGCCCCCAAGCATCAACATTCGAGGATCCCAGCCATGCTTGACTATTTCGTGGTATATTTAGCGCTTGCCCAATGTTGACGTCGAAGCCACGGCTGCAAGAAGGTCTAGAACAATACTAAACACACGCGGTGTCGGGACTATCTGGTCAAATGTGCTACTTTGTAAGCTTCGATCCAGGGTGGTCAACAATCAAGTTCAAGTTACTTGGACGTTGGCGCACGGCTCTAAGGTTGGTCTTTTAGTGTTGTGCACGTACTTATGAGACCGTGCAGACCTCTGATCACTGCCTAGTGTGTACGTGCACGAGCCCAACAGGTCATTAGCAGATCCGTGCGCCAACGGTCAAGTAACTTGAACTTGATTGTTGACCACCCTGCTTCGATGAACGCCACGTTAGTTCGCAGACGATCCTCTGTTGCGAACCGCGAACCCCATGAACCCGCGGCGAGTGGAGCCTCCATAGTAGTCTGCAATGCATCGATCCTGGGACGATAGTCCCCCCCTCCCCCACACGAGCGGCAGCTCCAATCTCGTTTGGTTCGAGCAAAACCAACGACGAGCGAGTCACATGTTCTTCAAGTTCTTGTGTTTTGCTGCCGTCGACAAGCCGTACGACCCGGCAACTGTTGACATGCGAACCACGTTTTCGGGACGCCTTCAAACGGCCTACGATGCCGAGAGCAACTCAGGGCAGCCGTAGGCCGACAGCGTTTGGACTATTGAACGCAGAGCTCGGTTGAAAGTCAACTTTTTGTCGAGCGTCGCGAACAACCGAGGGAGTGTAGCAGACTGTAAGGCAATGAATTCACAGTAACGAGGAAATTTCATCATGTGTATTTCAAGTGGTCGCACGCTTTCTCTGTAAGGTTGCATCTGCTGGTTCTCAAGAGGTGTCAGTAAGCCGTTTTGTGCTCACGAATGAACCTTGCCTAAAAGACTGCCCGGTCCGCGACCACACACTGTCGGCTCCCGGTGACTTGGGGCCTCCGTCTTCGCCAGATGCGGGTGTGTGGTCATCTTCTGCTAGTGTGCGGCTGACACATGCGGCCGCGCAAGTCTCTAGGTGGACACATAGAGAACTTCACCTCGAGTGCCCGGACCCTAGAACATTTACCGGAGTCGCCGGTGTCGCGGTGAGTAGAGAATACGGCTGTTGATTCATCTCAGGTGTGCCGTGTGCTAGCAGAGCTGCTTTCAACCCTTCCGCACCCACAGGACAAGGCCAATGGACAGTGTGCTGGGAAGACCCTAGACACCAGATTCAGCAGAAATCTGCTCAATCCTAAGCCGTGGCTTGTCGGACGTGGGTCTGACTATGAAGACATGTTTGAGATGCACACTTCGGAAGAAGCAGCCAAGCGGATTTTGTGAGGTCATTTTGCAACGAGAAGTCAAACATCACGTCCGTCGTCCTTGCTTAAGACTAGGACTATAGTCATACACGGAAATCTAAGGGAGTCCCTGCTCTAAACACAGATAGACGTCTAACGCGGATCTCACCCTAACGTTTCTTACGGGCCCTAGACATGCAACTACGCTACTAGACGTATTCCTCTACGGTGTGTTAAAACGCCAGATGCACAACGTGCTCGTCGCGTTACTAAGAGTGAGACGGTCTGCGCTACCCTTAGGAAGGCTCTAAAACCTGGGTTGACCGCAACTGTTGTGGGATCGTGATGGACAAGACGTCCTAGGGACGCCCGATTGCAGCAGGAAGCAGTAGCTATGTGTTGCCCTGTGCAGGGGGAATCCTCACGGACCTGATGCGGATTTAGACCGCATGTAACGGAGGGAGGTTCACGAAGATGTGAAACGCGTTTACCATGCTGCGGACGACGATGACGATAGCGACTAGGTTGAGTCAACGTCGATGCGAGCTTCGAGGCACAATCTCACACCTTCGGCCACCTCGTGGAAACCCGGTGCCGCTGCAGTAGCTGGTCCGCTGACCGCAAAGAACACTTGGAACAGCGGGAGAAGAGACTAGTACAAACTGCGGTCGACGCTCACCGATAGAAGGTGCTGATACACCAGACTGATCAAGGGGGACACCCGAAGCTAAGGCATGAATGTCGTGGGAGGGCGCAGGGCTGATTCCCGCCAGACGCTTAGCGACGATAGAGCTGAGCGTAGTCCCAATAAGGCTCGTCTGGCAGGAGTTTTTCCTGCTTGTGGTAAATTTAGAGGGATTACTTAGCAGCGCGTGCGGACGCTGCCGCCCAGCGATGTTCCTCCCTGCAAGTTCGACATGGCACTCATACATCACACTACTTCGAAGTAGGCATACGCTGCAGCGCCATCAGCGGTAGCAGCGGCCGCTAGGTGTTCCAACCCTCCAGAGGAAGCACGAGGAGCGCAAGAGGCACAGGGCCTCTTTCAACAGGAGCAGTGGTGAGCGGTGTACTCGAGGGTTGGCTGCATTAGTGCCAGTGGAATATGCAGGCGTGCTACACCCCCCACCATTTAGCGAAGAGGGGGGTATTTTGGTGACCGGAAGGGTAGGGGTAGCTGTTCAAAAAGGGTCCTGCTGCGAGCTGGGCACCCAGTCTCGCACGATTGACAGCTGATCGAGGCCGCCCGTACTACGCAAAGACCTTTCCCCCATCCTCCGTTCCTTGCTTGTCCAGGCGAGGAGTGCAGCTTTTGCGCGCCCCGGAAGCGGACATCGTTGTTGCGATCAAGCTGTTGATGCTGTTGGGGAAAGCACGAGTGCTGACTACTGGTCGAGGTAGATGGTCAGCTCCGTCACGTTTCCTGCATGTTCATAAGGGCGCTCGCATGAGACAGCCATCGTCTTCCACTCTGAAGCACCGCCGCCACCCGAAGCGAATCAGGAGCACCGCAATGGTGTGATTGCGGCTGTTGTCGTCTTCCCCTACCGACCACATTTCAGCCTTGTAGCATGGGGTTAGCGGCTTCCATATTTATGGCGGAGCTTGCTACCTAATGTAAATGTGTCGCATGTTGCTAAGCATCACCCCGAGGATCCCGCAATGGAGGGCGAGGTAGCATCGAAAAGGACGTACTCCAACGCATAAAGGGCCTGATACGTCCAACGGCCGAACCAGAGTTCACCGTGGCTGCGGTTCTCGCTCAGGCCCGTGAAGTTCGTCCTTGATGCAGCCTTCCTGCACCTAAACCCTGGGCTAGCAGGGATGCAAATCCATACGAGCACATTGCTGCGGAGTCGCGGACAGACTGCTGCAACAAGCTGATAAATATAAGGGCTGCTGGCCCCAGACGATCATGTCCTCACACAGCTGCCAACCTCCAGAGCCGTCGTTTGAGAAGTACACATCCATCTTCCATTGCTCTCTAGGCCAAGTTCTCTCACATCACTCCTCATGAACCGTCACGCGAGTTACTCGTATTCACACGCCGCCCCCACTCTCCAGAAGTACTCGTCCAATCATGGAACGAGCAGCGCCTTCAGTGCGAGTGCCAATGCGAACGAAGACTGGACGAAGATTTCGGATCTTGCAGAGCGAAGAAGGATACAGAACCGTATCGCTCAACGCAACTATCGTAAGTAGACACCGAGGCCACCAGCGGTGCTGATCCCACTCATGCAACAGCCAGTACAGCTCGAACGTCTGCTAACACAGAAGCAGGCAAGAAGCTGAAGAAGCGTCTGGAGGATCTCGAGCGTCGCGCAGCTTCGAGCTCGGCGTCGCCGGAGCAGAGTCACGAAGAGCTCGATCGCTCTTGCTCACAATTTCGTGACGACGGCTCTCAGCAGAGTCACCATTCGTACTCGTCGGATGGGTCGCAACTGGACAGACACATGAGCCCTGAACTGTCCCAGAATTATTTCTACCTGTCTCAGGACGATCGAGGAATGTTCTCACATCAATATACGCGTCAGCTCTCGACTTCCCCTCCACCCTTTTCATATGCAACATATCCAGAGACACTTGCCTACTCGTCATATCCGCATCACCCAGCCTACCACAACATGCCAACGGCTTCTTCGGAACTACCTATGTTCACATCGTATCTTCCGCCGTTACCGACGAATTATTCAACGACGTTGCCGAGTATGATACATCCAACGAAGCGGGAATACTATGGAGAAGAAGAGATCAGTCCTTTCAGTACGAGTTACGCTTCCATGGCCGGCATGGACATACAAGTCCCGCACACTTACCAGGATCCGGACGCTCATGTAATGCTCCCTCCCAAACAGTCTTACCTTCCATAAAACTATCCTTTACCGATCTCTCTCTTTTTCACCTCTTTCTTCCCTTTCTCCATCTTCTTCTCCTCTTCTCTCCGCTGGTCTCATAAAACTCTGCGATCACAGAGATTGCACGTCAACAGTCACTAACGGCGAGGCTGCCAGACCCCACCCCTTTCCGATTCCTTCGAACACTCAACAACGGGGTCACCTCCCGAAAGTTCGGAGGGGTTCCCGACAACGCCAGCATCAATGCCTGGAACACCGCCGTTGCACCTCTTATGACAATGAGCCTGCGGAGAGGGTTGGTGGATCGCGTACTTTAGGCCTTTCGACTCTGGAAGGCGGAGTTACTGAATCTCTCGGAGTTCAACATATGGCAAGGCGTATCTGGTAGCGTTCCACTTACGCAGGGAGGAATCCTGCTCCACTCGCTGATGGATGATTGGGTACCCTCTATCGTTTTCTCCAGTCATTGATCTGGTGTTTGGTTTGGCAGGCCGACATGACACGACCCTTGTCGGAGGAGTTATGTAAACCATGATGTTGTGCTAAGAAGCTACCAGCTGAGTCAAATAGAGTCACAATTCAATCGTGTTTGAGGCAAAATGAGTCTGTAACAGGATCTGCGCGACTTTTTGATTATTGTCCCAACCTGTGTCATCGACAGGCTTACAACTCGAACAACAAGTGGCGTCTTGACGTTCCAACAAGCTGAGTGTCGTATGGACGAGACGTAGACTGTGACACCATGTGGCTGCTGCTACCAAAGTTACAGTATTTGAGTAGTCGAGTACCATTATGTTGGTAGTGCTTGAGTTCTCTGCGCAATGAAGCGATGATTAGCAACAGGAGCAGCACCGTTAATAGTTAACTCGAAATAACCTCAGATCCTGTGTCAGCCGCATCAGCAGACCTGCTCCATCAAGCAGCTCGTGAGGTGCGAGCGCGAGCCTGTAGCAAAACGAAATCTGGAGTTACTCGACTGCCAAGACCGTTGATGTGCGACGGACCGTTAGCGCATCGCTAGATTGTGATAGTGCTGTACCTACCTCATATCCATCAACGTCTACCGTGCCCACAGGTACACCAGTCTCGTTCGATTGGTCTCCCCCTTGGGGCATTAGTCAAGACTGTAATCGTGAAGACGAGCGAGGCGATACCAGCAGGGGCGTTTCGTCTCAGCCGACTGTCACCCATTCGTGGGTTCCGTGGTATCTCTACCACCTAAGTACCTTTCGCGGCGTTCTGCCCGCGTTCGACATGTTCTTCTCTACAGTGACTGCTCGAAAGGAACTGTTTCTTTTTGGTGGAGAAAGGTAGGATACGCAAGCGGCAGCCCAGTTGACGGCCAAGTTGACGGTTGCAGGCCGTGGAGTCCAGTCGATTGGACCGACAGCGACGACCGTGTACGCGGCGGAGGTTCACGAGTGAGACTAAATGCCCGACACTCATTGGCCTCATGTTGGCAAAGCTAAACTCAAGACATCCAGTCCTTCTTCCAGTGCTCTCCCTTCGAGCCTACAGCTCGTTTTCACGGCGAACTTGACATCAAAACGTTAGGGGGAGCCGGCTTTGCAAGTCAAAGAACAACGGGCGAGAACCGTGTGTGGGATCTATCGGCTTACGCTGGCCTGCGGCTTGACATCAGAAAGGCTGACGGTAACTCTCGCGACAGTGACCTAGCCACATCACACTGACCAAAGTCTGCAGCGAAACGATACACGTTCGTCGTAAAAGACGAGATTCTGCCACGCGACCCGGAAACTGGAAGAGAGCAGTCAACCATTTCTTACGAATACGACTTCAAGATCGACCCAAACTATGCCACCTCCATACTCATTCCATGGGATTCGTTGAAGGCTACCTATAGGGGAAAGGAAAAGAAAGACGCTCCTCGTCTTCACCGCGAATCTATTAAACGGTTCAGTATTATGAACCGTAGCTTCTTTGGGGCTCAGGAAGGGGGTTTCTCGATCTCTATCAATTCCATATCAGCAACTACCCACACAGATGTCTCTGCAGCTGCCACCTATCATAAGGTTGCTGCTATTGTGGCCTCTGGTCTGGTCTTGCTTTATGTCGCCTACTCTTTCTATCGTAGGAGGTAGTTGTTGGCAACTCAACCTCCTTCCAAGGATCATGTCTGCCCGAGGCTACAGTCGGCCTTGAAAGTACCAGAAGCAGTGGTGGAAGCAACACAAGCAGCAGAGGCCCCGGGACCAGTAAGTTCTTGACAGCCCAACTTACAGGTAGCAATACGAGTAGTGTACCAAGCAGCACCGTCAATTCGTCGCTTTCGAGCGACAGCTAGCGGCAGAAGCAGCACAGTGGGTATAAAGGATTAGCAATGCAAGATATCTATAACAAACGTTGGCAACTACCTAATGTCCCTGCATTGTTCTATCGATGCACTTCACTTCACCCCTCTCAGACACTCATTGTACCTGCACACTTTTGTTTTGGATTCGAGACGTAGCCGGCTCGACAAGATCACTGAGAGTTTGCAGCTGCATTGCCTGTTAGGGTTGTACGACATTGCATCTGCAGAGTTGCAAGGCCTTCGTACAGAAGTCCACGGCTTCTACCACGCGCACCCAACGTAGAGCCCTCGTCCTAGTCTCGGGCAGTGAACTTGTACGAAGGACCTTGGTGATGTAGTCAGAGGACGGCAGGGATCAGTCGGAAAGTGCGGCCGCCGAATACATTTCAAATGCCAGCACCAGAACCTTCAGCTCGGACTGGGTCACGAAGAGAGAAAGAGAACTCTGACGAGTGAGAGACAGCAGAAGTTCCGGAAGATACGGCTCCATGCGTGACGTCAACGCCGAGCGGGAACGGATGCACAATAAGTACAATCGCTTATGAAACGGACGTCGGCTTCCGTAAATCCCTTAGGTTCAGGTTCAGTTGTTTACAGCCGTTAAACCCTTGCCGACCTCCCGAGTCGATGATGCGCCGCCCTCTACATAAACTTGCAGTTGACCGCGATGCAGGGCGCATGTCCGACAACCAACCTGAGCCATTCTCTCACTATCGCAAGTAAAGCCCCAGCCTTCTTCCATCCGAAAACTCGAAGGACTCGACCCTCAATCACCATACACACGGGGCCGAGTCAGGAATGGAGAAAGACGGCGCGGACATCGAGTCCGGCAGGGGCCCCCAAACTACTCCACATTGGAAGCTCGTCCTCGACCAAGGCCTCATCACCCCGGAAGTCGTGAGGTGGCACTACGATGGCTCCGGCACTGAAGAGGATCCCTACGTCGTCACCTGGATTGACAACGACCCCCGAAACCCCATGAACTTCTCCAAAGTGAAGAAGTGGTCGCTCACAATGCTCGTAGCCATAGCGACTCTGGCCGTCGCCTTCGTCTCATCAGCGTATACTGGAGGCATAAGGCAGATCATCACGGAATTTGGTGTCAGCAGTGAGGTGGTTACACTAGGTGTTTCCCTTTTCGTCCTAGGTTTCGCGATTGGACCTCTGCTTTGGGCGCCGCTCAGCGAGATATTCGGGCGTCAAATCCTGTACATTGTCACATACGGTGCGCTCACGGTCTTCAATGCCGGAGCAGCAGGATCGAAGAATATCTGGACCCTCATCATCCTTCGTTTCTTGGCTGGCTCTTTCGGTAGCTCGCCCCTTACCAACGCAGGTGGAGTCATCGCAGATATGTTTTCCGCTTCCGAGCGAGGGCTTGCCATGAGCTTGTTCTCCGCAGCGCCATTCATGGGTCCAGTCCTTGGCCCAATCGTCGGAGGATTCGTGGGACATGCGGAAGGCTGGAGATGGGTTGAGGGCCTTATGGCGATCTTCACGGGGTCCCTGTGGATCATAGGCACGCTCTTGATCCCTGAGACATACCCTCCTGTCTTGTTGCGCAAGCGGGCTGCGAAACTGTGTAGGACGACGGGGAAAGTTTACCGGAGCAAGGGAGACATTGACCAAGGACCGACTACCCTGAGCAAGGTCATGAAGACAGCTCTCTCCCGACCATGGATTTTACTCTTCCGCGAGCCGATTGTCCTTCTACTCTCCATCTATATGGCGATCGTCTACGGCACCTTGTACATGCTGTTTGGGGCCTTTCCTGTCGTGTACCAGCAAGGCCGGGGATGGAGCGAGGGCATAGGAGGACTCGCCTTTCTTGGAGTCGCTGTCGGCATGTCCATGGCGGTGGCATACAGCATTTTCGACAACAAAAGATATCTCCAAGTCGCCAATGTCAACGATGGCTTTGCGCCCCCTGAGGCACGCCTTCCACCTTGCATGATTGGTGGCATCGCCTTCCCACTCGGCTTATTCTGGTTCGCCTGGACCTGTCAGCCGTCCATCCACTGGTTGGTCAGCATCGCTGCTGGCGTGCCCATGGGTTTCGGAATTGTGCTCATTTTCCTCGCGGTGGTGAACTATCTCATCGACTCCTACACCATTTTCGCTGCGTCTGTTCTTGCTGCGAATGCAGTGATTAGGTCGCTCTTCGGTGCCGCATTCCCACTTTTCACAACGCAAATGTATGCCAATCTCGGCATCCACTGGGCATCAAGCATCCCTGCATTCCTTGCGCTCATGTGTGTTCCATTCCCCTTCCTCTTCTACAAGTACGGCCCGGCAATCCGTGTCCGCTGCAAGTACGCTGCTGAAGCGGACGCTTTCTTGAAGAACATGAAGGAAGGGGCTGCTGACACCAGCTCGTCGGATGGCGAGACTGAGGAGGAGGCGGAGAAGGACAAGGAGCGCGATGAGGAACAGGAAGCTGTCGACTACTCATTCGAGGATCAACGTCCCCGGTTCGAGAGGATCAAAACTGCACGAACCCTCGCGGACTATGACCACAACCCTTACGACATCGATCGCGTCAACACGAGAGACAGCTTCCAGTCGAGGTCAAGGGCGAGCAGTCGAGCTCGGAGCGT
>NAJN01000431.1:0-23058 GCA_005059845.1 Cryomyces minteri
CTTCCACAGAATTGCCACAACCTGGGAATATGCTTGAGAGTTAAAGAGATGTCACTGCAGTCAACACTCAACTGTTGTAGAATGTCTTTGGACTAACACCACCGTAGAGGTGCTTCCAGGGGGCCGTACCCAACGCCGAAGGCAAGAGTTCCTTGAGCTTCCAGTGCATAGCGCCTGACAGAAAGAAGATGTCGATAGGTATCATGAGTACGCCTTTGTGCCAACTGAATCATTCGTCATCTGCGTTTGCACCGAGGCTTCACAGTAAGACGCAATGGCTGCGCTTGCTCTTCTTTGGCGCAGGTGGCTCGAGTGCCGCGACGATCGCCTGTAACAGAGTTGTCAGAGGTGGTCACTCAATTGAAGGCGGATCGCTGTGCAGCTCACCTCATCGAAGACGTCCTTCAGCCTGAACTGTGTCAGAGCCGAGCACTCCACGTACTTCACCGCACCCAGCTCCTTCGCCATCCTCTCCCCGTCTTCTCTTCTAACTGGCTGCATCTTCTGCTTCGAGAGCTTGTCTCTGACGGCAGGGTCGTCTCTGAGATCCGTCTGGGTGCCGACGATGAGGCAGGGAACTCCAGGACAGTGGTGATGAACCTCGGGGAACCATTTCTCTCTCACGTTCTCAAATGAAGCGGGCGACGTGACGGAGAAGCAGACGAGGAAAACATCTGTCTGAGGGTACGAGAGCGGACGAAGTCTGTCATAGTCTTCCTGTCCCGCGGTGTCGAAAAGACCGAGGGTGTAAGGCTCGTCACCGATCCTGCGGTGGGGCACTCATTAGCCAGGTCCTGACTTCCAATTATAACAACGATGTAATATGCGCATGAGTCTTGAAACCAGATGGCTGTTCATCAAGCACGCTTGACGTCCCCTCCTTGATGCGCAACTGAAGATCGATGTCGCCGAGAACGAAGCTACTCACATGACTGTCACGGCATAGTTGTCGAAGACGGTAGGGACGTATTCCGAAGGGAACTTGTTGGTTGTGTAGCTGATCAACAGACAGGTCTTTCCGACTGCACCGTCACCGACTACGACGCACCTAGCAGAAGTGGACACAGTGTTAGCCAAAGCCCGGTATTGGACCCGCGGCGTGATATAAGTCCGTTCTCCTCCGACGAGGTCTTGCAACGCGTTGGATCTAGGGACGTACTTGATCGTGGCCACAACCATTTTGGCTGCGCTGCGTTCGAGCACAGAGATCCCGCTTCGACTTCTTGACGACCAGAATGTCTTGGCACCAGAGTATGCTGACGGAGACCGATGATAGGCGTGAGATCGTGGTTAAGGAAACCGTGTTGGCCAGAGTATGCAAGAGATGGAGCGAGGGGCAGGTGTTCGGCAGTGACGATCTTTCAGGTGTTCGAAGGACACTACGAAGCCGGGAAGATCGTGGTCTGCAGCGACGAGTATTGCAAGACCCTTCCTGTTCGTGAAGAAGAAGCACCAGCGCCCGTGCCGTTGGATCTTGTCTGGTGTTCGACGCGGCTGCAGAAGTGCTTTGAGATTGGCGATGCGGTGAAGTCGAATCAGAGGAGCTGTTCGCGACACGGCGCTAATGCAGGCATTTGGAGAAGTGTGGTGAGCGGGCGGGATCTTCCGGCCGAGCTCCTGGCTGGACCGCCCTCCTTGAACTCCACCAGAGCTTGAACTTCGCTCACTGCGATTAACAGCAGTCTCAACTGGTATGTGCATGGCTTCTCTATCTATGCTGTACTATATGAAAAAACACAGAGCTCTTGGTATTGGCGTATCAGGTCAGAGCTATACATGGTGAGAATCTCGCGTGTACTCCAGATCTTCTGAGTGCAAGATGGCACGTCGCGCAAGATGAGTCTATTGACGGTGTCACGATCGGCTTCCATACATCCATGACAGTGGGCTGACCTTCGAGGGGTTGCCTCCACGGATACCATGACTGACAGACGAGTTTCGAGGTAGATCTGTCGAATCTGATACGCCGGTGGTACCACCGATCACCTTCCCCTTGACATGTTGATCCATCTGATAGGTGCACGTCAGTTCTCTTTCTCGTGGTAAAGAGCTCCAAGCGTGTCTTACCTGGTCGAGCTTGTAGTTCTTCATCAGCAAACTCAGTGGGATCATTGGAATGCAGACGCAGACTGCTATGATGAGAAGAGTAGTCATGGTCTCTTGGTAAGCCAGGTTGATTGCATCTCGCGTAGGACTCCCCATAGGCCAGCCCTGCGATGCCAGAGTGATGTTACCAAATATTGCTGTCGCCTGGTCCCTACTTTCCGCCGGTAGATATTGGTTCAACTTCCTAGGAATGTTGGCGGTCCACACAGCTCCCGATATCGCTGATCCCACAGCACCGCCAATCTCGAGAATCGTAAGGAATATGGCGGTAGCCGCCGCGACTTCCTGGTGGCTTGCGGACGCTTGGACACCCAACTGTGCTGGGACGTTCAGCATACCCCCACCGATACCGACCGCGATCTGGCAGCCAACAAGTGCACCTGTCGACACGCCTTGAGCTCGGTACCTGATCATGAGGCCTATACCCATCAAGTAGATGCAGGCACCGAGAGTGACGAAGTACTTGTAGTGCTTGGTGTACTTGATGACGAATGATATCGCAATCGAGGCGACTGTCGAGGTGAAGGTGAAAGTTTGGGTGATGCGACCGGCGGCGGTGATGGACTTGCCTTGTACAACAAGGAGGTAGGAGTAAAAGTATGGAAATACCGAGAGATAAAAAGCCACTGCTCGAGTCAATAAAACGGTCCTGCTACCAGTCAGGATTCCAAGACTTACTGAAATAGAAGAAGGCGATTCCCGTGCCTGCGAGGACAGTCCGTTGCCGGAACAGGTTGCGAGGAAAGAAGGCTTTCGGTGCCAGCTTCTTGCTTCTTTCCCAGAAAGGGAACGCGCTGAGGCAGACAACACCGATGACAATCATCGCGATAATGCTCGCATTCCTCCATCCGCCTTTGGCTGAGGCCGCCAACGTGAGTGGTATCAGAACCAACGAGATGGTGGCGGACAACAGCAGCAGACCAAAGAAGTCGAGCTCGAACCAGAGGCTCTTAACAACCGTCCCAACGCTTTGTCCACTGAAAGGCGATGGTGGCAAAAGGTTGAGTCTCGCAGCTCTTCTCTGATTTAGAAACAGCGCAAGTGCAAGGGGCAGGAAAGTGGCCGGCAGCACGATGGCCCACATGCCGTAACCCCATCTCCAAGTACTATGCTTGATGATGCTTTGCGCTATGGGCGAGCCGATCCAGACTGTGATGAGGAAAGGAATGTCTGGTATCGTCGAGAAAAGAGCACGGTTGAGGAGGTCGCTGGTGTCGGCGACAAAAATCTGCTGTAAGATCTGGAGCCCTGTTGCTCCTGCGGAGTAAAAGATTTGTGCCGAAGCGTATGTTTTGACGTTGTTCGAAGCAGCCTGCTGGATGTATCCGATAACAAAGATAAAGACGCAGAAGCTGAAAGCCTCGAAACGACCAAAGACATCTGCGATCTTGGACATGGGCGGTTTGACGACAGCTAGTCGAGATGTCAGGTCAATACCGGATCGATCTCGATACCGAGAAGAACCTACAGTACACGACGCCTTGCACTACGTAGACCGTAGCGATCAGCGAGTGGGCGCTAAAAGCACTTGTAGCAAACACAGACAAGTTGACTGTGGTCTGTCCTTCCAGAGAGGTAGCAAAAGCCATCATGTATAGTCTGTATAGTAATGTCAGAGATCTACAATGTAATATGGCTCAATTGATATGAACAATGTCCGTACCCCAGATACGCGAACGCAAGCGACCACTTTGTCCATGTTGAGCTCACTGCTTCTATCTTTTTAACTCCAGCCTGTGCTGACTCCGAGCTCGACAATGAGCTCAAGGACTGTTGATCTGCGAGAGGAACCATGGCATTGCCTTTCTCCCGGTCAATCCGAGTGGCCGAAGCCTCCTCAAGTATATGAGGATGGTGATCAGACGACATGAATACATGTAACTAATGTACGACGAGATTGATCGAAGGATACCCAAAAGTACCTCGAAACAATATATTAGAGATGTACACAATAATTGGTACTGATGCAAGAAAATCCTTATCAGATCGAGGGGATCAGATAATTTAAGGTAATCCGACCCCTGTCCGCCATTGAATCATAAACAAACTGCACGAACGATGGACAGCGATAATCTATGGCAGTTGAAGCGTTGCTAGCACTCCGCTTGATTTGAAGAAGATCCCAGATATCTTAGCTGCCAGCATTTCCCATGCCGCGCGTGGTGGCTCCACCCGCGCCGGAGACAGTCCCACAGTCTCTGGAGCCATCGGTGCCAATGAACGGCCAAGACGCATTACGGAGACTCAAGGCTGCGCCAGGAAGCAATTTCTGAAACTGTCTTCGGAGTCTGAGGTAATCAACCAATCGTTTCTATAGCTAAGTCGTCTTCAATCGGGTTGGGTGGCCGAACAGTGGCTCGATGGGAGCACGCGAAAACGATAAATCGTTCAGTCTCAGAATATCTGTGTGTCCGATATCGGTCCTGTTGCTTGCCTCAAGACTTGGCCAAGATCAGTAGAAGACACCACATTAATGTTGCTGAAGCGCTAGCGATACCGCGCAGCATCCACTCGCAGCAGCGGCAGCATGCACGGAAGCCCATTAATCCCTTGGCAGACTATGCTAAGACCTATACAGCGCGCTATTGTTACATAGACTTGATGGGACCTGTCAATCGTCTGCTGTACCTGGTTGACTTGCAAACACCGCTCATCTGCTGTCTTGAGCCGATGTCATTGCCACGGAACTCCAGAATGGTCACCGATCGTCCACGGCCAGGCTGCACCTGTGATAACATAGGGGACGTGTCGCTGATCAACAAGTCAAACCCTGGGGGTCTCTCAGCCGGAAGCAATGTTCCTCTGCTTGGATTTCATCCTTCTAGCCTCCTTGTCTGCCTTCCGCGCCTGATTCATGCTCGGAGCCAAGCCTCTCTCCTCACTTTTCTTCATCTCTAAAGCATCCTCCGTGACGTTGTCCAGAACGAAGCGGCCCCAGTGGCCATTTCGCCAACGCTGTATCATCCACAACGCAACGGCCTCGGTGTCTGGCGTTCCTCCCTTCTGCAACCTTCCAGTCTTTCGCGCAATAGCTTCAAGTAGTAGCATGATGTCATTCGTCGGAGGGAGATACTCTGAGTAGAGTCCTGGCTCGACCTTGTTCACATGATACAGAAGATAGTCCGCAAGTGTGGTCGGTGCAACGATAGTGTCCTTGACACTGCCGCATAGTGCAAGCTTAAGCATGGCCTCGGAGTCCGGCACGTATGGTACAAACACTCCCGGTGTATCGAGTAGATACACGCCTTCGTTGCCATCGGTGCCCTCGATTATTTTTACTCCAGTAGCTATCTTTCGTGTGATCCCTGGCTGCGCTCCTGTGTATGCAGCCTTGCCTTTGCCGACGCCTTCCTTGCGCAGTGCGTTCAGGAGTGACGACTTGCCCACATTCGGCATCCCAACAATCATCATGCGTGAGCCGGTTAGGGAAAATCGGTCGACGGTATGTTGTTTGGCGAACTCTAGAACCCTACGTACGTCTCGGCGGTCGCGGTGATCAGAGAAGAGGACCTGGGACGGAGAATGCCAGCGACGAATGGTCTGTTCTCTCTACCAATACAGATGTTTTTAGCGGGCCGTCGGTCCAAGCCTTCTTCGACCACGAGTTCGCCTTACCTGATGGTCAGTCTCAGTTTCCTGGCTTCCAAGGTCCCTCTTGGTATAGACAATGACACGTTCCCTCCCAGCCAGACTCTCTTCGAACATTGGATTCCTGGAGGTCAAGGGTACCCGATAATCACGACACTCGATAATCAGGTCTATGGAGGAGAGGAGCGTTTTCATCTTGGAAAGACCTGAGCGATGGTGGCCCAGAAAGTAGGATCGCGGGAGTGAGTGCAGAGTCGGAAAGACCGCTCTGGGTGAGAACGATGGGGCCATAGTCGAGCATGAGGATTCGGATGCATACTGCAGTCTGCTACAGATTTAACATTGGCGGTGTCTCGTGGTGTAAAGCGCATCTAGAAAGACACTTCTCTCCAATGGACGCGCCGTGGAAACCTCGGGGCAGAAAGCAGGGGCGGTCTGAATCCAACTCGCAGCTACGTGTATGCATGCTCTGGCGTCGAACTTGGTCCCGGACTACTCGCAATTCGAACGCGACTCTCAGGCTCCCGCACAGCTTGTGCTTGCTCCGCCTGCTGCTGTGTAGTTGGCAGGGAGCTACCAAGCCCCTACATCTCCTATAGGCTATGGCTGTGCGATTGCTGGATTCCTTTAGCCCGTGTGCGTCATCGCCGATGCCGTCGCTGCCGGGATTTTCACAAAGTCCCAACGCTGCCCTATAGTTGCCGCGTGGGGACGTCGAACACACAAGAGAGCTTGCACACACGATCAGTATCCGCATGAAGGAACCGCCGGCAAGGCCATGGCTGGCCAAGACCAAATCTGCGTTTCGCAAAGACGGTGCCCTTAGACCCTTCCGCCTGCTCAGTCAGGATGTCAGGAACATCAGGAGACGATGGCTGTCGGACTTTACCATTTTCAATCAGTTGGTCTTCGCGAGTGCCGTCTATGTCTTCTTCACGAACCTCCTGCCGGGTATCACGTTTGCCAGCGATCTCTATGTTTTGACCGGCCGCAACTGGGGAACTATAGAAGTGGTGTTCTCTACTGGTCTTTGTGGCGTGATTTTCTCATTGTACGTACGAGTTCAGTATAGACCTCTTCGAGACACTCTCTTCGAACTCTGCTCCCCAGTGACACTTTGTTTATGTGACCTTTGCCTGTCTCGCTGATCATCACTTCGTTCATTATTTCTTACGTCACGCGTGAGGGCTGACAGCTCCCTTGAGTCTAGATTCTCCAGTCAGCCTCTGACGATCTTGGGGGTGACCGGCCCATTCTCCATCTTAGCAGAGAATATATACTCTCTCTGCGAGACGTCATTCCATGTAAGCTGCCTTCCACATCAGGTCAGGGGACGTCCTGACATGTATAGATACCTTTTTTGCCATTTATGGCATGGTCCCTTATACATGCGGCGTGGATGCATTATATCCTTGCTATCCTCAACGCTCATGACTGGACGATGCGCTACGTTACCACCTTCTCTGCGGAGATCTTTTCACTTTTGAACAGTATCATCTACTTCCACAAGGCTATACAGGAGCTTGAGCGGGCCCACACTAATCTCTCGTTCGCCGCGTTCCTGTATGCCATAATTGGAGCTATTGGTACTTTCCTCTTAGCCGTGTTCCTATCCTCGGCAGAACACTGGAAACCACTGTTCCATCGCTACATTCGTATGGGTTTGACTGAGTACGCCGCGGCGATCAGTATCATCATCTTTATTGGTATGCCGCACATCGGGGAACTCGCAGGACTAGACAAGGACACCCTTCAAGTCAGCAATTCATTCCGCCCGACAAGCCCGGATCGCACGGTATTCTTTGTTCAGTTCTGGCATCTGCCCATTGGTTGGATCTTTGCGGCCATCATTCCAGGACTAATCATCACTGTTCTTTTCTTCTTCGACCACGAGATAAGCAGTATCATATGCACAATAGAACGCTACGGCACCAAGAAGCCTGGAGGGTTTGCTTGGGATATCGTTTTGCTAGGCACCACCACAGCACTTTGTGGCATTCTCGGTATCCCGCCAGCGAACGGACTACTACCTCAAGCTCCTTTGCATTCCGAGAGTCTACTTCATGACGAACTCGAAGAACGACAAGTCATAGGGGCCGATGGCCAAGAACGGTTGGGGACGAAGATAGTACGACGCGTCTATGAGCAACGATGGAGTCACTTCTTGCACGCCGGTGGCATTCTGGCCTTCGTGAGCCCTCCGCTCATGCACGTCCTCGGCCTTACACCTACGAGTGTGCTGGCTGGCCTGTTCTTGTTCATGGGCGAGCAGAGTTTGTCGGTGAAGTACGCAGAACCCCCATCCGAACTGCTCCAGCTGAGATCATACTGACATCGCCAAAGCCCTATTCTGTACCGCACATTCTACATGCTCACGCCACCGTCGGAGCTTCCAGAACTACCAAAGACAGTGTCCAGCTACCTCCCAATACACATCTATACTCTTGTTCAGATCGTCCTCACAACTGTCATCTTCATCGTCACTCTCACGGTAGCCGGACCCGCTTTTCCCATTATCATCATTGCCCTGGTGCCCTTCCGACTGCTCTTGATGGACAAGATGTGGAATAGGGAGACTCTCCGATTCGTCGATGCCTGGGCCTGCAGAGACGGCACTCCCGAAGACGACGAAGACCAGAAGCTACAGGCAGAAGCGGCCGCACGTGCAATGGGAAGAGATGTAGAGAGCGGCGTTGCTGACAGCTCTGGGGTTGAGTTGGCCGACGCTTCAACCATGACTTCTGCAATGAGGGAGAAGTAGTCGTCTTTCTCCAGCTGAGGTTACATACTTCCGTGTGTTTCAGGATTCCCTACCGAAGAGGACGGCAGCTTTCCCGTCGACGCACATTGACTTGCAACTATGAGACGAATTCGGGACGTTCGTACAGGATTCATCTCAAAGAAACTACCACTGGCTCAAAGCCCCCATATGTCACAGCCTGCACGTCCTTGGCATCCAGCTTCCGCTCCTGCCAGTCTAGTGTGCTTTCTCTGACCGTCAGCTATATACTGGTCCGTATCCAGCATGGACCCGGTATGCTGCATACTCGCCACAGTCCATCTCTGCTTGCAGTGTCGGGCTTTGTCTGGGACTCACAACCAACTGCTGAAGGTGAAAGGACTGTTCGCAAACGACACCTCGCATCCTCTGGGAAGTTACTGGCCAGCCCACCTTGCTCGTCACCGACAGAAACCCCACGGCTCCGTCACGCGCACCCTCTTCCACCCACCTCTTGCCTACACGGCGCCTCGAATCACCGGCAAAACAATTATTCTTCTTACTCGTACTTGTGCACTAGAGTTGCTATCAGCACGTCATGTGGTTCGAGTTTTGGCATCTACAATAGGAACGCGAGACTTCCACATCGCTGGAGTTTGGGGTCGTTGGTTGCACTGCTTTGACATAGACATTTGTACAGGAAGACCGGGCGCCCTCCACTCTTACCTAGACGTTCGCATAAGCAGTGACCTCGATGTAAAATGATGTTTGTTCCGTGACAGCCTTGGTCTAAAGCTGTGCCAGCAGCGTAGAGCTACAGCCAGAAAATCACTTTTCGTACTACAACCACACGTACAATCTACGCATGCTTTCTACTGCAAGTCGACCACGACCTTCGCAGCGCTCACACCCGCCTTCTGCCGGTCCAAGCCCTCCTGCACCTTCTCTAACCCACCCTTGATGACCAATGGGTCCGGCTTCGCCTGCAGGCGTCCGTCCTTCAGCGCCTCCGGCACGTACTTCCGCCACACCGCGTCGCCGACCTCTGGGTGCTGCAGCGCGATGGTGATAGCGAACAGTCCGACGGCCTTGACATCGTCCGGCAGTCCCGACTCCGGCGGCGGCAGCACCGTAGCGACCTTGCCGCCTCCAAGCTTGTGCACGACCTCCGCGCACGCCTTGACCGTGTCTGGGTGGGAGATGGCGTCGTAGGCGCCGGCGAAGTCGCTGCCCTTGAGCGCGGCGACGATGTCGTCGACGACGCTGGGGCTCGTCTGGTCGAAGATGTGCTTTGCGCCCAGCGACTGCACGTAATCGTGGTTCCGGGCGCTCGCCGTCGTGACGACCGTGACGCCGCTGGCGGCAGCCAGCTGGATGGCGGTGCTGCCGACGGAGCTGGAGCCGCCCCAGATCAGCACGGTCTTGCCGCTGGGCTTGGCGTCTTTGGTCGGGTAGGGCAGCTCGAGGAAGCCCTTCTGGTAGAGCCCGGCGGCGGCGGTTGAGATGGCGAGCGGGAGGACGGCGCCCTGCTCGAAGGTGAGCGAGTCTGGGAGCGGCGAGACGGTGATTTCGGGGACGACGGAGTAGAGTTGGAAGCCGCCGTCTTTGGGGTTGCCGGTGGCTAGGCCGATGCAGTGACCGTGAAGAACACCTTCAGTAGACATCCGCAGCAGGCGTACTAGCTGCGAGGGCTCTTAGCATACCCAATGACTCTCTGGCCCTTCTGGATGCGAGTGACGCCCTCGCCGACCTCGACTACTGTGCCAGCAACATCGGTGCCGAGGACGTTCGGGTACTTCTCGACATAGAAGCCGCTGTCTTGGATCTTCCAATCCACCGGGTTCACAGCAGCTGCGGCGTTCTTGATGCTGCAGGACGAGTTAGCAATTGCGTCTTGCAGAGAGTACGAGGCCGCCGTACACGACCTGATCCTTCTCGGCCTTGGGATAGGGAGCATCGCCGACTTTGAGAGGCTTGGCCTGCTTTTCGGTGATCCAGGCTGCTTTGTTGCTCATGATGGCTTTTGTTCGTACTTTGGGAGTGTTGTAGGTACGGTTTGTGGTGTTTGAGTGGAAGGGAGAGAATCCATTGCGCAACAATTCTTTGTAAGTCACTCTTTCGTGATTCTACGATGTTCCCTGAGCTCGTCATGGGCCGCTCCATACCACTGCGGGACGGTCGGCGATTGGAGCATTTCAAGTCCGTCCCTGAATTGGATCTAGACCCTCTTTAGTCAGGCAACGTACTCACTACTGTAGTGTACACTGCTGTAACATTTCAACATCAGCCTCACGACGTGGTGGTCCTGGGTTCTTCCGTAGGTGCCCTGATCTACAAAAGTCCAGTCATTATGTAGAGGTGTCCAGCAACGCGCCGACTACTTGGATGTGAGCTCTACATGGCCCATGTGTTCCACCATAACCTTCAGGAGTGCCTGCTTCGCTCACGGCCTGGCAAGTTCACCGCCTCTTGATTCATGTATCGTCATCGACTCAACATATATCACACTACAAACTACTCCTTCCACAAAGGACCGTACTCTCTATCCACTCCTTGACATGCATGTTCACTTCTTCAGGCGCTTGCCACAACGCCCAGGGCGTCGCAGCCACCTCTCGTCGCGTCAGCTTCGGTATGGATCTCTCCATCCCTTTCGACATGGCTGGCGTCAGAACGCTGTCCCTGGTCGCCAGGATGAACAGCGTTGGGACCTCGATTGTGGTTGCCTTGAGTCTGCTCGGCCTGATCAGCAGTTGCCTGCGAGTTGGGGTTATCTTGGGGGTACGCACTCGAGCTCGTCATCGTAGTTGGCTTTCCTGTTTCTGTACCAGTTCACTGTAACATCGAGGATTAACTGTGTAGTCCCTTAGTGCTCTGGGTTTGGTATGCTCACAGTTCCCGTGCATGCCATTACGAGCATACTCGTCGGCGTAGTAGTTGAGTTCCTATATGTCTCATTAGCAGCCGTCTGTGCCGCGACAGACCGACCTGCAGTTGCGAATCTACCTTCTCGCTCAACAGCGGCGTCATCCCCAACTTCTCCAGGTTCTCAAAGAGCACACCCTGCTCTGGGCTGAATGCCACTTCCTTGTTGGGGCCCTTCCCACCATACATACCGCTCAGGAACATCTTGATCTGCTCCCTGGTGGTGATTTTCGCCTCGACCGTCGGGCCGGCGAGCTGCAGTTGGTAGCCAAACTGCGGCAGTGGACCTCTGACCAAGTCTTCAGTGGACACGTAGGTGTCGGAGCGCCCCATGTAGGGCGTGCAGACGGAGAAGACGTGCGTCACGAGGGTAGGATGCCATTGTGCTGTGCGGTAGACTACCATCCCGCCCCTGGGAATGTGAGTCAACAGGCGGAGAATATCACAAACAACGTTGATAAGGAAACGAGGTTCTGCAGTCTTGTACCTACCAGTCGTGTCCGCCGAGAATGATTCTCGGTGCCTCGAGCTGCCGTGCAAGCTCTGCAATGTCGTCCGCCGCTCTCTTGAAGCCGTAGAGATGTATAGACGCTGGCGGCACTTTGGGTGCATCCTGTACATGACGCGCAGATCAACACCGGCATCATGTATGATCGAATGCTTGCGAAACATAGCTGCAACGATGGAGGAAAACCAGGAGGGCCTACCGTTCTGCCGAAGCCCATCAAATCCGGACACACCACACGAAGCCCAAGCTCGAGCAGAAGCGGGATCTGATATCGCCATCCGAAGGAGATGTCGGGCCATCCGTGTATCAGGAAGATAGTAGCCTTGAATTCGCCGTTCTTCGGAAGTGCGAGGAGGTAGTCTGGAAAGGATGTACGCGTTGATGTTGGGTCATCACTATGGTTTGAGAACAACGAATTATATAATGTAGCTCGACTTACGGTATCTGCGGCCATTCAGATTGGCATAGTTATGGCTCACACGAGCATCGTCTATTTCAATCTTGTCGACTGCCATTCTCGCGATATTGAGTCGGATCTATTTCAGATGGTGAAGTTTGGTCGGGTCTTGTATAGCTGTAAGATACCGAGGCCCTCCGCTTTGCTGATGATGCGGAGAAGTGGTAGCGGGGGCTAAGAGCTTTGTCTTACAGCCAGCTCGGAGGTTCTTTCGCTGTGATCGAGCCCTTTTCACATAGCATCTCACTGCTGTGCCTGAGTCGAGTTGGCGGTTGGTGGTGAAATGCTATTGTGTATCGTAGCAGTGGACTTTAGCTCGCCATTCCCGCAAGTGATGTCAAACGAGCACCAGATCACCCAATTTCCTTGGTCGGTCTCCACCGTCTTGGAGTTTCTCAGCGAACGATACTCGTTTGTATACAGAAAAAGCTCCTCAACGGTGCATTGGTGGTATCATGAAGAACGCCGCTAATGCCGCCGGAAATAACGCGCATGGCCAATCTCAGTAGATCACAGTGTCCTCCCCAGCCTCAAAGACGACGTCTCCAATCTCATCAATTGACTCTCTCCGATTCCCTATCTGTCCGCTCCTCACTACGTTGTCAGGAGGTGGAGCAGTGCTGTTAGTATCGCTCGCGGAAGCATCAGGCACGTCTGGTAGCTCAGAACCCACCGTGTCACCCGCCTTCGATGATATTAGAGTGCCTTCTACAACAGGAGCAGCGGCAGCGCGGGGTTCCCCATCCGCCATGTTAGTATCGCTCGGCCGTCGTCCTGCGTCCCGTGCTCGCTCGAAGTCACCAAGCTCTCGGTCGACTGTCGCTTCGGCTTCTTCGATCTGGGCTTTGATTCGAGCTTCGTCTTCGGGGAGCATTTCCCAAGGCTTATAGTACTGCGAGATGTCAACCTCCGCTAATTTGAGAACATACAGGGCTTCCTCACAAGTTTGGGTACCGTGTTGGTTAATAGGAAGTTGGCCATAGCAAGCATGTTGGAATGCCGTATCCGCATCTGAATCCCATTAGTTCCACGAATGCTTGAACTTGAATTTCAACATTTCTCACCGACTGCTCGTCGTATTTCTTCTGTTCCCTCCGTCTCACAGTCATAAGCTCCTCGAGCTTCTTCCTCTTCCCCGCCTCCTGCTCCTCGGCTTGCGACTTCAGCTTCGCCTGCTGCTTCTTCTCGATATCCGTTCGTCGCTTCTGCGCTGTCGACGATGAGCTCTGTGATAGCGTGCCCAACAGAGCTCCGAAGAGTCTCTGGCCACGCTTGCGTTCCTCTGCTTGCCCGCTTTTCCGTCTGTCGCCGCGTCGGTCTGTGGGTTTCTCGATTTGGCTGTCTCGCACCGAAACATGGCCGTCGTCGACACTACGCCTTGGACGTTTGACATTTCGGTCCGGGGATGCAGAGGATTGTCGGCGTTTTGTTGCAAGTTGGGGGGATGTGGGCAGCTCGGTGCGTTCTGGTTCTGGGACTACGACGACGGATGAGAGGACACTATATATTCGTTAGTCCTGGAAATTCAAGTGTTGAAGGGAGACTCCACATACGGAGCTTTAGCCATGACTGCAGATTGCACAACTTCTACTATACGTTAGGTGTGTTGTACAAGAATTATTCCAGACTGAACTTCACCGAACCCCGGATCCTATAATCGGAAGTCTTAGTGTTCAAATACCGACACGGCAAGTGCCGGCACAGTGTCCTCCCAGTCTCAACTACTTCCAATTCATTGTACACCACACATCGACAACCTCCGCCTCCCCGCTCCTCCACCACCTCACCAGCCACCCATCCTCCACCATGACAACAGCCCACCGCCCAACCTTCGACCCCGCGCGCGGCAAAGACGCCCAACGCGGCCCGGCCTACCACCAGCGTCTCCTGCCCGCACACACGACTCTGAAGCACCGGCAGCCGGGCCAGGGCGGCTCCGCAAGCACAGAGGTGCGCGATCTGCGCGCCGAGCTGCTGCGAGCAGAGGCGAGGCACTTTGCCAAGAAGAACGGGCTCTCCGAACCCGCGGACGAGGAGGCGGGGCGCAGCGCGACGGCGGGCGCGAAGCGGCGGCTCGAAGCCAGCACGGCGGCAGCGGACGAGGGCGAGGACCCGGCCGAGGATCCCGAAGCCAAACGACGCCGCCTCATCCTCGAAGAAGCCGCGGACGTGGACGCCGACAGCGACGGCGCGCGCGACTCGTCCGACTCCGACTCCTCGGACGACGACGACGACGACGACGACGACGACGAGACGGCGGAGCTGATGCGCGAGCTTGAGAAGATCAAGGCCGAGCGCGCCGCCCAGCGCGCAGCGGACGAGGCGGCCAAGGCGGCCAAAGACCAGGAGCAGCGCGAAGTCGACATTGCGCGCGGGAACCCGCTGCTGAATGCCACGGACTTCAATGTCAAGCGGCGGTGGGACGACGACGTGATTTTCCGGAACCAGGCGCGCGGCACCGAGGACAAGCGCAAGAAGGAGTTTGTGAACGATCTGCTGCGCAGCGACTTCCATCGCCGCTTCATGGTGAGTGAAGACGTTGGATCCGGTTTGTCGATTGGGCGCCGTGGCTGACGATTCTTCTAGAGCAAGTACGTGCGATGAGGCACGAGTCTGGTGCTTTCACGCGTTCGTTGTTGGGCAAAGCACAAGGCACAGCATACGACGCGATAGGGAGATTCTGGTACAAAGGAGGTATCATTCAAATCATCTACGTATCCATCAGGCTCCACGCCTTGGTCAAATCGATACCTCGTCTCATACTACTTCTCTTCTCTCACGCATTTGACGAGACCGCGTGCTGTTCAGTAGCTGTCGTTGCCCCTCCCATAGCCGCTCTCCTCTCCTTCAAAGGCGCCCTTCTCCTCACGCTTCGCGCGCCCCTTCTCGGCCATGCCCTCGTTCTTGAACATGCCGCCGGCCTTCTCCATGAGCTTGCCCATTGTCGAGTCTGCGCACATACACACAGTCAGCAGGTCTTCACCCCCACCGCACCGTGTGACGGTTCGCTCGGAACAAATACCTTTCTTGCCCTCCTTGCCCTCGTCGTGACCGGAGTGTTTGTTGCCATATCCCGCTCCACCAGTGGCGCCGCTGCCGTACTCGGTGCCGCCGCTGTACGCCGACGTGTCCTTGTGCGAGCCGAAGCGCGTGTCCGAGTTGTCGAGGTCGTCCGAGTCCGTCCGCGTCTTGTTGCCGAAGCCGGCACCGCCCGCGGTGCCGGAGCCGTATTCGCCCTGGTCGCGCGGGTGGTGTCCGCCGTACTCGTTGTGGCGGTGCGTACCGATGTGCTCCTCGTCGGCCGAGGGACCGGTTGACTGGAGGTTGTGAGATACGGACAGTGCAAGGGCGGGAGAGGGAGGGACTTACGCCGTAGGTGTTTGAGGACATGTCGGAACTTGTGTTCATGCGGTTGCTTGCCTGTTGCGAGGTGTGGTGTTAGTGAGGAACTGGGAAGAGTAGCGTGTAGCGGAGGTTGACGTACGCCATAGCTATCGTCCCCGCTGCCGCCCATGCGGCCACTACCTGTTCGATCATTGCCGCTTCCGTAGGTGTCGTTATCACCCAGGCGTCCGCTGTTAGTGGTCTTGTTGCGGTGACCGTAGCTATCATCGCCGAACGTGTCGTTCTCGCCCAATCGACGGCTGTCTGTCCTTTCGTTGGCGCTTCCGTAGGTGTCTTGGTTATCGCGGCCCATACGTCCGCTGCTACTGGTCTCGTTGCGGCCACCGTAGGTGTCATTTCCGCCCATGCGACCACTGCTTACGGTGTCGTCGCCTCCGGTGCGTCTGCTACCATAGGTTTCGTCGTTGCCGCCGCTCTCATAGACGTCGTCTCCAGTGCTCAGGCCACCCGTCACACGAGTGCGATCGCTTCCATAGGTATCATCGTTGTCACGGCCCATGCGTCCGCTGCCGGTAGCCTCATTGCGGCCACCGTAGGTATCGTTTCCGCCCATGCGGCCACCGCTCACGGTGTCATCGCCTCCGGTGCGTCTGCCACCAAAGGTTTCGTCGTTGCCGCCGCTGCCGTAGACATCATCTCCGGTGCTTGGGCCCCCGGTCACACGAGTGCGATCAGAGGACTGCCACTGATAAGCAAAGGTCTGCTACACCAATTGGATGGGCAAGACGTACATCATACTCTCCGGAAGCGCTATCGTCGCCGTAGCCGCGGCCTTGGCGACCCTGACCATGCGTGAGATAAGGTGCCCCGAAGGGGAGACGCGCAAAAGGAAGCTTACGGTGTTGCTGCTATCGTAGTTCGACATGCTGGTTAACTGTTAGAAGGGCTGGTTGCGCTTAGAACAGTTGTGTGTTCTCGGGCAATTGGATTGAGATTCAGGATAGAAGTGAAGGTGCAACACGAGCAGAGACGTTGTCTTTATGTATCGGAGCAGGTATTGACCGCACCTCAAACCTGGCATCCGAAGCCAGATGGCGTCACACCACGAATGCCTGATCAGACGTGGGCAGCAGAGCAAGTGTCCAGAAGGCTGATCCCTGATTCACCGCTGGCAGTGCTTGCTCGCGTCCATGCCCGCTCCCGCCATCATCGAATCAAGGTCAGAAGGAGCTTGAAGCTGCATCGCATGCCCAAGCTCAAGCTCGTCCCTGCCTTTAGTGCTGCACTTCCGTCATGCAGGGCCTCGTCTGGGGTTGCGCCAGCTCAAGCTTCCGCTTTGGCGTCAGGGCAAGTTCGGCCGGCTGCTGTTCGGTGGCAGCCGTGTTGCCCTACAAGTCCTCGTGGGCTCGACGCTGCCCTGTGGAAGGCCTGGTTGGTGATCCAACGTCGGTGCTGCGAGCGTAGGACTTGGCATTGGAGCCTTGATCGACAGCTTCAGCTCCTTCCCTGCTTCCCTGTGCTTTCCCAGTACTTTCCCTGTGCTTCCCCCGTGCGTTCCCCGTGCTTTCCCTGTGCTTCATGATCGAAGGTCCGCACGCGGACAACCTGGGAACGGCGGTGGATGGCCACGGCGTCATGGTGCGGCAAAGCCCTAGCCACAGGCGACATCACAGGCGAGAATCGAGTGTCAAGGTACCTACAAGCTTGCGACGACAACAACCGAACAGTTGATTACAAACTCACCACCCGCATCCATCTTCCTCCCAAGAGGAAGAGCCAGAGCAGACTTGGCTGTTGCTGTCATGGCGACAACACGCCACACAGCTTCTGCGAGAGCACGTGCAGGAGAGTCCTGAATACTCGTGCAGCACGAACGCTTCTACGACGGGCGACTAACATTGATTGTGCTGCTTACTCCACCGTCGACCAAGCAGACCAGGACATCGTTGCCTGGCATCCCGTCGCAAAGCTTTTGTAGCACAGTACGTTGATAGTAGAGGAAGACAAGACCAAGCCTCAAGCTTCCACGTCCGATCAGTCCTCAGCAAGATGCTTCCCAGTATGCCCGACTCCAGAGCTGCTTACATGCTTTTCGCCGCCTAAGTGCTCTGACACTGCTCTCGGGCTGCTCTAATTTCGTTCTAGTGGGTGAAGTTGTTCATACACCCACCGGCTCCGGTGACTGTCCCCCCATGAGCAGTGGAGCATTCACGGACTCCCTAGTCTTCACCGTGTATCGATACAGTCAACGCGTACCCCTTCCTACATTAAAAGACATCATACCTTGGTCCAGCAAATCGATTGTCTACCTCGTCTGCACCACCGATATATCCCAGCAAGAATCACGTCCTACGTACTGTCTCTTTGCACCAGCAGGTCTTTCCGGTACTTAAGTTTCTTTATCCTTCTTCTATTGTCACACTTCGCGATGTGCACGATACGCAACTACCACTACTCCTGCAACCACTTTGTCATGTTTCGACTTTCCACCTGTCGCGGTACGTTTGGCAGAAGGCATCCCGCGACCAGAGCAGCCTGCAGTTCGTCCTCCTGTCTTGACTTTGACGTTTCGTCCGTCTGTGGCCCTTGTCAACTCGCCAAGTTCAACGCCGACTGGGAGAGTCGCCTTCAGCAGGCACGAGCGGCCCGTGGCAGTTTTTACGACACAAACGAAGTGGACTCGGCTTGGAGCAACAAGCCGAGTGAAGCGCAACGAGAGGGAGATCCAGAGCGATTCGCCGAGGCGTCAGCCGCACTAGACGACCTCCAGGACGAGTACGACAAAGAGAGTTGGCTTGCTGCGCTGCGCTTCCCCGCTGAAAAGACACACAAGTACGGCCGACCAAGCCGTAATACACGGCTCACGAGAGGGTCGTTGTTGCACAGAGAGGTGTTTCCGGCCGAAGTTGTAATCGAAGATGCTCGTGTGCCCACGCTGAGCGACTGGGAGCAGAGGAAAGCCGACGAGTGGAGCTGGAATGAATGCGACCGTGAAGACGGAGTCGGGTCCTGTATTCCAGTCTATGATCCCCACGACTCGTACGAAGATGATGCTACAGACTCATGTGGAGATACAAGTCGTGAAGCACCCGAGAGTGCCGTCGCAGCTCCGTCTGAAGAGTCCGAATCGATCGCTCGGCGGATGTCAGAGGTGGAGGCGATGAGTCGCCACGTAGCCGAGACCGGACGAGCTCAGCCAGCAGCGCACCCGTCTCACGAACCAAAGCCGTGGCAAGACAGACAGAGTTGTCTAGCACTTGTGCAGTCGTGGGAAGAGAGCAAGATGCCCGAGTCGACCGTACTTGTTGCATGAATCCGATATCGAGGAATCAGCTCCGACGAAGGAGAAGGAAATTCGACCGGCGGAAGAGACGTTGCTCGCTTGACTATCACTCAGCCGTCCACCGTTGGCGTCATTGCCGTCTTGGATCTTCAGATCCCTACAGTGAGGTGTTCAGAGTTGAAATTGTCGTTTCGCCATCAAGGTCGCCAGCTCCCGCGAATCGCTTTCAGCTCGCCACCCCTCCCAACATCACGTGTGTCCCAATACGTGTTCTCCGAAGCATCACGACCCAACTCACCGACACCGAGTCTTGTTTTTGCTCCACACCTCGCCGAGTCAAGTCTCGCAACGCAGTGAACCTGTCCCCGGACCCGGTCTTAAGCGTCCAGAACCTTTTCCCGGGGCAGTCCAGGCTGTTCAACTGGCCTCGGTACACTCTATGCTGTCGTGCTCTTTTCACTCTTCGTCTCCTCCCCTTCTTCTCTCCCCTCCACTGCCGTCTCCCAGACCACAGCTCTCGTGGCGTTCTTCCGGCAAGCTCAACCACACACGACACGAACGCCACGTCTAGGCTTCCAAGCCGTACTCGTATCCCCCGGACGAGTGCGATGTTTGGGGAGCAGTCAGGGCGTGCCCCGAGCGTAGCGTGGGCTTCACTCGTTGGCGTCCCCCTTCGGACGGGAGCCCAGCTGAGCCGGACTGCGCGCCGCGGAGCACGGGACTTTTGACACGAGCGTTGAACCGGCGGCTTGCCGACGGCGGGCCTGACTCTTCGTCTTCTTGCAGTGCTGGCACTGGCTTCACATGAACGCGACGAGGAGCGCGAATCCTTGCAGCTGCTCGGTTCCGTTCGTTCCGTCTATCGTGATTCGTTTTGCTGCGCATGCCACCGTGAAGCCAAACCGGTTCTGAGGGCGCAAACGCCAACCGGTGCCCATGCCAGCTCACGCCATGCCCCAGCCACGCAATGCGAAAGCCCTCACTGACGCCCGACGCTAGAATGCAAGAATCGCTGTCATGCCGCACCACGCCAGCTCCGGCTGCACCCTCGCTCTCTCCCGCCACTCAATCACCCCCTCTCCCTCCGTCCAACCTCTGGTACCTCCTCCGCGTCACTGTCATGTTGGGAACTCCCAAACGCGTGACGCCAGGTCGTCAAGGCGCACCGTCTCCTTTCGTTTTCGGCCCTCGCACACACTCGCCACCGGCACGGCGGGTACTAGAAGCTCCCGAAGCCGGATCCGACGCCCACGCCCATGCCCGAGCCCAGGTCCTGCCCGGCAAGCGGCTTGCCCTTGTCGGTGCGCGCGCGCTCGAACGCCGCGAACTTCCTCCCCATGGCGCGCGCGTCGGCGACGCTCTTGGTCAGGTTGGCCAGCAGCGCGACGAGGCTGACGTCGGCGCTCTGGTGCGCAATCTCGCGCGCGAGGGCGGCGGTGTCGGACAGGGTGACGAGGGGGACGCGCGAGGTGAGGGCGAGGATTTGGCGGAGGATTTGGTGGTTCGGGGTCGTGGCGGTTGCGGCGGTGCGGGTTTGCGGGGGGTTTGGGGGGCCTTGGGGAGGGGTCGGGGAGGCGAGGAGGGCATCGGTTAGGTAGGAGGGTGGCTGGGCGGACAGGTAGGCGCGGATGAGGCTGACGCGGTGGTGAAGCATCTTGATGGCGTTGGCTTTGGCGGTTAGGGAGGCGATTGCTAGGGTCGGGAGGTGTTAGTACATGGATTCTTCTGGGATGGGGTCTTCAATAGTAGCCGCACCTTCTTCATCTTCTGCGCTTAGGGCGTCTGTTTCAGTCGCGGCCGGCGGTGGTGTCGCGGTAGCTTTCGCCTTCCCCTTGCCGTTGCTGTTGCCACTCTCTGCTGCCTGCTTGTCCGTAGAGGAAGGGGCCGTCACGGCAGTAGCATTGCCACCGCCCTTCGCCACGAAGTCGACAGCGATCATCTCCGCCTGGCTCGTGTCTACCGAATGCGCGAGTTCCCTGAACTTCAAGCCACTGAATTCGTCCATCCGATTCTCGGGGCTGGGTTCCGTAAAAGCTTCATAGATGGACAACGGCAGCTTGCCGCCCGAGAGCGCGCCGTTGACGACGGCGCCTGGGTGGAACAGCAGCAGAACGGCGGCGTCGTTGTAGTTGGTTTGGAGCTGCTGCATCATGGGTACGTGCACGGCTTGTGGTCCCTCTTCAGGGCCCAGAGTGAACCAGCCGACAAGATCAAGTGCCGGAGCTTTGTGAACGTCTTTGACTAGAGTCGTAGTCAATCAGCTAGCTCATATTCGCAAGCGCAGGTCAGTACATACACTGCTCTAAACGTTCTTTAAACCATTCGTCGTCCAGCACGGTGGAGGCACTAACAGTGTCCAACTCCTGAGTCTTGCACTCGAACGCATGCTCCATTGTGATCTCACGCCCATTTTGCTGCCCTATGATCGCGCCGACAATTGGGCCCTGCTGTTGCCGTAGGGTATGCCGCGTGATGTAGTCAGATATCGTGAGGATGACGAGAGGATGGAGCTGCACTTGAAGGGCGGAATCTGAAGTTCTGGCGGTAGATAGCAAAGGATTGGCTGGGGGCTGGGAGGTCGCCATGCTGGCAGATCTTGTATTCCGTATTACGGTCTAGTGTTCTGTGAGTGTTGTAAGTTGATGTCGATGTGGTCGCTAGGTCCAGGCTTGGCGTGTTTGTATGATGTTGGCTGTGCAAACGGGTTCGAAACGGGTTCGGGGTGGAGCCGGAGCGAGGTGGTCGTCGCCGGAACGTTGAACCGAAGCCGTCAGGGGACGACAGAGGTATCAAAACACGCACTGCATCTGAGTTGCAAGGGGAAGTTCACGGCATACTGGAACGTTGTTGAAGCCCGAGTATCTTCCATTCGACTATTTTAATGACTGAAACAAGCGGACAGTAGGAGTACCCCAAGTTTTGGGGGAACGCTGAGAATCTGGCCACCGCCACGGCCACCACTACCTCCAGTACAACAGCAAGAAAACGCCCCTGTGGGCCCCCCTCCCCTCCCCTCATCCACCCGGCTCTCGTCCCGACCCCTTCCATCCCCTCCTCCCCAACCCCCTACATCCTGCATCTGGAGCACCTCTCGTGCTGACACTCGAGGTTCGCACAGACGTTGGACTCGACCATCGTCTGATGGCCGGACTTGCAGCAGGTCCAGCGCTTCATCGGGCCCCACGGAAAGGTGGGCTTGGAGCTCTCGGCGAGCAGGGAGGTCCAGAATTCGGGGCGGCTGAAGTCGCTAGCTGTGAGCATGGGCTTCGACGCAGTTGGGGCGGGAGCCTTTGACGCGGCCGGCTTCGACGGACGCGAGGCCGGCCCGAGGCGGCGCTTGGGCTGCTCAGGCTGCTGAGCGTGGCCGGGAAGGAGGCTGGCGGGGATGTCGAGATCGACTTTGATGTTGCTGAGCGTGTTGGCCTTCGTGCCTTGATCGTCCTGAGCGTGTGAAGTGTCAGTCCGGCTAGCTTTGCTACTGTGTGAGTGATGGTGCATTTTTACCTTGGACGCAACCGTGATTGCAGCGTCTGCTTCATCGGCTTCGTCGTCGTTTTCGTCAAACTCAGGGCGACGACGTTCCGATATCTCCCAGGTCTCGCGTAGGACCTCCCTACCAGATGCACGCTCGAGGTCGAAGAGAGCTTCGCGTGCCATGGACAGCTTGCGAGCTGCAGGCGAGACGATCTTGGGCTCTTGGGTGCGGTCGCCGTTCCAGTCGCGCTCAGTGGGTGCCAAACTGTGCTGGTGCGAGATAGAGCGGGAGCGGGAGTGAGAAGATGCACGTGGCGGATCTGGTCCACCGTCCAAGATGTGCACGGTGTTCATGATGTGGCTCAAGAGGCCGGTGTCGCTATCGCTGTCACTGTTGGCCTCGTACATATGAGCGATCGGTGTTGTGAACGAGGTCTGGCTCGTTGCGGACTCGGTGGCTGCGTCGCCCGCATTCTGAGGTGAGGCAGTGTTGGCGAGCGATGGCAGATTTTCAGTCGACGACGCATCTGAAGCCATGACTTTGGCTGTCGAAGTTTTTGGCGAAGTTGAGTAACTTGAGCGGAGCTTTGGAATGAGGGAGCGACTATGATTGCGAAAGTTGAAGAGGGATGAAGGTCGCGAAGACGGGAGGT